>JAQZBX010004233.1:0-16837 GCA_029593785.1 Cabassous unicinctus | reverse complement strand
AAACGGGAGCTCTATCAATTGAGCCACACCCGCTTCCCAGCTGATATAATTTTTAAAGACACAGTAGAACTTCCAATTTTAAAGAAGAAATTTTCATTTTCTTGAAAACTAGATTTGAATTTTAATATAATGTATAATCTTTTATGTAAGATACAAAATATCTTCTTAATATTTTAAGATGATATTTGAACAGTTTTATCTTTTGTTTCTTAAACAACATATGAAATATGAAACAAGCATAAAGGTAATTTTTAAGTGTAATGTATCTTGATATACTTGTGATGTTTAATTGGGGGGTGGGGGGGTGGCTTTTTTTTCCAGAATGGAGTTACTAGTTCCACTTGTACAGAGTTTGAAAAAACGGATGGAAGAGCCAGACTATGAAATGGTAAATATTTTATATTGAAACATAAAATGGACTCTTTATAAAGGCTTTTTTTTTGAGTGGAAAAGTTTGCTTTTTGATGAAAAGGCTTGTTTTTAATCTTTGTTCCTGGATGTCTGAGTGAATTATTGAGAAAAGAAATAAGTGAAAAATACATACTCTTTAGAAGCTAGCACAATGGAAGTTTGCCATGAAAAACATTCCTTTCCCATGTTTATGTGTGAAGCAAAAGTACAGTGTATTTTTTTTATTTTGTCTATAGTCAGATCTCTCCTCACCACAGAAATGAAAGTATACAGTTTCTAAAGTTATCCATTCTTTATTGAGCCATGTTTATACTCTTTTCTCCTCTTTTCCTTTCCTTTTTCTTTGAAAACTTTTCTGATTGTAAAAAACAAAAAAGAAAGACAAAAAAGGGAGCTGTGACTAAAGCATTTTAGAAGTATTGGCTGTGTCACTGGCTTTGTTTGTCAACAGTGATCTGAATGCTGTGGCAAATTATTATCATTATTATGACTATAATGTTTTTTGTATTTATTTCATTTTAGAGTCTTTAAGCATATGTTTTCACATTTGACCCAGTACTTTAGATGAGAAAGCAAGGGCTTAAAAAGAGTCCCAAGGACTTCCCTCAGGTTTTATAGCAGAGCTGAGACCTCCTCATTTGCTGCCTTTTACTCTGGTGCGTCTTTTACTTTAATAAGCCCTGGGTTTTTTTGTTTGTTTGGTTTGGCTTTTTTGTTTGTTTGTTTGCCTTAGATTTTTGAGGTACCAGGGCCAGGGATTGAACCCAGGACCTCGTATGTGGGAAGCTGGCACTCAACCACTGAGCTACATCAGCTCCCTATTTTTGTTTTGTTTTATATGGTTGTGGAAAGCCACCTTATTTGAACTGAAGTTCAAGGTATTGATTTAATCCCAAACTTATAAGGCAAAAACATACCAGCAAAAAAAATTTGACTTAAAACTGAGCTAATCCAATATGTACCCTTATTTAAAATGGTAATTATAAAATGATAGAGTTGGAAGAGACAGGGTTTGAAGATGCAATGAGCTTATGTGATATTATTGAATATGTCTTCAGGCACATCTCCTTTAATCATTACTTTGCATCTGGATTTGGGGTTGTTAGGGGTTTTTTTATACGTTGTTTTGTGGGAGGAGAGATTAGTGGCAGATTATGTAATTAAATGTGATATGCCTACAGCTGCACTGTTAGAACACTATATGGTATGACCATTTTAGTGGAAAAGAACATGGAAAATCTATCCTTTTACTGTACTGATTGATCAGTTTCAGTTAAATCTTTGGTGTGTATCCAAATGTACTCTAGGCAAAACTGACAATTCTGAATTCCAGTTTCTAAAACTGTAAAGCAGAGGTTGCAAAATGGCAGTCTGTGAGCCAACTCTAGCTTTTAGGCATATTTCGTTTACTACTGAGACTTGAATGACATGCCTTTAAATATAAAATTCATACATAGATATCAGTAGTATGTAAGTTATGTGTAAAGGATACATTAGAAACTGGTTACAGTAGGTTAAATAAGGTAGGAAGAAGACATTCCCTGTACCCTCTGGAAGCTTTGAATATCGTTGTTTTCGTTTCCTTGGCTGCTCAAGCAAATAAATGCAGTGGTCTGGCTTAAAAATGGGAATTTAATGGCTCACTGTTAGGAGGTTAGGAAAAAGTCCAAATCAGGGCATCTTCAAGGTGATACTTTCTTCCCAAAGACTGGTAGTCTGGGGCTGACTGCTAATGATCTATGGTCCTGGGCTCTTCTGTCACATGGCAATGCACATGGCAGCCTCTCCCTTCCCTTCTGGATTCCATTGATGTTCAGCTTCTGGCTGCTTCTCTGTGTCTTTCTCTCCTCTCTGAATTTCATTCTGCTTATAGAGGACTCCAGTAGTAGGATTAAGACCATCCTGATTGAGGTGGGCCACACCTTAACTGAAGTAACCTCATCAGAAAGTCCTACTTAAAATGAGCTCAAACCCACAAGAATGGATTAAGTTTAAGAACCTGTTTTTTTTTTCAGGTACAAACAGTTCAGAACACCACAGTACAATTATGTGCATGTATTTTTAAAGTAATTAAAATAATTTGTTTAAAAAAATGGGGTGAGAATGTTCTGTACAGTTTTATATCAGTAACTTTTAGAGTCTTAAGTGAAATGGATAATTTGCTAGAAAAATGTGAATTATCACAATTGACTCAAAAAAAAAACAGAGACACTGGATGAACCAATAATCATGAAATAAATTAAAGAAGTAGTCAAAGAATTATCAGGTCCAGACAGGTGTACGGATCAGTTCTACCATAATCCTAAAGAATAGATTACTTCTATGACACAGAAACTCTTAAGGGGAAAAAAAATTCCCAATCCAAAAAAAATACTGAAAAATAAAAAAGTTTGTCAGCAAGGTCAATAGTGATTAAATAATCTCTTAAAAACAACAAAGTCTTACAATGTAATTTTTAATTGTCTTTTTTCAGGTTCACCAGGCTGGTCTAACCTGTGATTACTCAGAACTTCCTCACCATATCAGCACAGAACAAGAAATTGAGTATCTGATTCAGTCTGCATATTATTTACTCAAAAGTTTACCAAAACCTACTCTTGTAACAATTGCAAGGTAAGTATTGTAGTCTGAATAATACCCTAATGCACCCCTTCCCCCAAGATATCCATATCCTTATCCCCAGAACCTGTGATTATGTTACTTTATATAGCCAAAGGGACTTTGCAGTTGTAAGTAAGGATTTTGAGATGGGGAGATTATCCTGGATTATCTGTGTGGCCACAGTGTAATCACAGGGTCCTTACAAGAAGGAGGCCGGAGGGTCAGAGTCAAGAGACTGGAAAATGCCACACTGTTGGCTTTGAAGCTGGAATATGGAGCCTTGAGCCAAGGAGTGTAGGTGACCTATTGAAGCTAGAAAACCCAAGGAAACCGATTCCCCATAGAGCCTCCAGAAGGAACACAACTCTACCAGCACCTTGATGTTAGGACTTCTTCTGATCTGCAGAACTTTAAGATAATAAATTTGCATTGCTTTACACCACTAAGTTTGTGGTAAATTGTTAGATTTAGTAAGAAATTTATACAGTATTTTTTACATACTCAGCTGGAAATTCAAATGTATTTTTTCGTTTTTCTTAGTGATGGTAAGCAAACATATAGTTATTATTATCTTATAGTTGGTGATATCATTCAGATGAGCACAAGGATTCTTATTTCTATGTCCTACAAAATGAATATTTAGCTGAAACTATGAGGTTCTAAAAGACTGCTTTAAATACTTAGCCCAATAATAGGAATATTTGTATAGGTACATTCATTTTAAGAACTGTTTCCATAAAACACATAACATTTTTATAAATCAATGTTTATTTTAAATATGTGAAGGAAAATTGTTCTCTTTACACAGTCAGTAATATAGTGGTTAACCCAAATACACTCATGGCTCTTTTTATGGCAAGTATTTTGTAATATACCTCTACCTTTCTGAAGTGAAATTCATAGACGATATAACCTACCTATATACACATAATTTAAATATATATAGATAGTATAATCTACCTACATAATTTAAAGACACAACATAAAATGTCAGTAACTAGAACATGAAAGAGAAATGGAAGTAATTGATAATAAAATAATATGATTAAAACACCACAAAAACTTGCATCTTTACAAAGAATCACCTAAATGTAACAGTGGTAAATGCACAGGTTATGGTACATTATATTGACCAAATACCATGAACAGCACTGCCATAGTGACGTGGTTTTCCAGTCTTTAAACAACCTCTTGGAAAAGTTCTGAGCTTAAAGTCCAATCTTTCCCCCAATTCAGAGTAGTTACATTCCTGGAAAATTCAGTTTTTATCAAAACCATTTCTAAAATTACTTTATGTGTGAGAGAGTGATAAATTCTAGGCTCAAAAGATTGTAAACCACATTTCACTTATTTGAGTGCTCAGTGGACTTTGGAAAGTAGGCAGGATGCAGGACAGTTATTCAAATTGCAGGACTATCTTGCATATTACAAACATTTTAACAGCCCTGTCCTCCTGCCCCAGCCCCTTAAATGCCAAATAAGATTCCCCTAGTCATTTTGACAATCTTGGGGGTAGCACTTACTAAGAACCACTCTAAGAGTAATTTAAAGTAGCCAGAAAGCTTACATTGAAGTACCCCTTAGTTGTTAAGACTTAAAAATTATGCTTTTACATACGGCACTTTATTAAAGTAGGTCTTTATATGTATATGTTAGGCAGTATTAAATAATGTAAAATTACTATATAACATTTATTGTGTGCTAAATATTTACATCAAGCCTCAGAAATAACCTGGTACCAGAGAATGGAGTGAGTTTATCGGGTCTTACAGGTTACTTCTTTAGCTCTAAAATAGTTGCAATAAGGAAAAGGACAGATGAAGGTGTAATTCCATTTTCTTCCATAAAGATTCCTATAACACTCTTCCCAATCCGTCCTTTAAATGGCTTTCCTCATCTGACAGTCCCAAACAAGGAGACCTTGATCAAATCAGTTCACATCTAAATCCAGCTGGAATTGACATTGACATTGTAAGTGCTCAGGGCCGCTCAAGCTGTAGCTGGCGATTTCTAGAAAGACTTCTCAAGTACAGATTCCTGCCCTACCACACTTCATTCTACCTAGAAAACTAATCCCAACACCAGCACTTTCCCACATTCCATTTTGGACCAACCCATAGGTCCTTTACACTTGTTTAATAACAATTTTTTTTTAGAAGCAGAATCCTTTTATCAGTTGGAAAGTTTCTAGCCCTGTGTATACATAGTAAAAAATTGAGAAAATGCCCAGTCATTAAATTAATAACCCCCTATATTCCCAAGCTACATCTCCCTTTTAGGGAAACAATGGTCTAATGATTAAGCACTTAGGATTCAAAGACACACTGTCTTGGTTCGAATCCTGTCACCATCACTTACTTACTGGCTTTGTGACCTTGAGTAAGTTGCTTAACCTTTCAGATTCCTTTATAAAGGCCTGGAAATTGTACTTTTTCATAAAGTTGCAGAGAAGGTTTAAGAACATAATTCATGTAAAGCTCCTGGCAACATTTCTTATTCCACCAACTATAATTAATTAATTGTGTGTGATCTCAGTCTGGTTTACTAGTCCTTTATTATGAGTCCCATGAACTCTGAAGTGGTTCCTCATTATTTTAACTCAGGTAGACTGAAAAGGCAGCAGTTTCCTTCATAGGAGCACTCAGGATTGTTTCTTATTCCAACTTTCAACTCTTATTATTCCAAAATTCAACACACGTTCGTTCTTACTATTTTACATTAAAATGAACACATGCAGAGTATGATTTTGTCCTATTTATGTGTATTTCTCTTCTTTTTCTTTCTCTTCTTGGTTCCAGGTCAAGTCTGGATGATTACTGTCCTTCTGAACAAGTTGACACCATACAAGAAAAAGTCCTCAACATGCTGCGCTCCCTCTACGGGAGTCTAGACATTCACTTGGCATATTCAGCAAATTCCTCTCTATCCTGAAACAAAACCAAACACTAGGCTTCTGTTACATCTTCGTATAGTAACAGGGTTTTCATTAAATTATCTGTAAATGAGTCTTCCAGAGAACACTTATGTTTTTGTTTTAACTTTCAGTTGAAATCTTTCAGGTATTTTGAATCTCCAAACAAATATCAGTTATTGAACGATGGCAGATTTTTGGCATCAAGACTTCCCCCAACAGCTGAAACTCTTGCTTTTTCTTTCTTCTTTTGTATGAGGGGTTTTCACCTCTGTTTTTCCCCTAGGTTGGTTGGCCTGTATGAGATTCATTCACTCATTCATTCATTTATTTTATCAGCTGATATTTATTGAGCACTTACCGTGTACCAGACTTTAATAAGCACTGGATGTATAGTAATCAGTAGACTAGGTAGGGCCTCTGTTCTTTTGGGGGAGACAAATAATGGATTGTGAAAGGTGTTAGGAAGGAAATGACAACCACAAACATATCTTAGTACTCAGGGCACACTGACCTTATGGGAAAGTAACATTTTCAAAAACTACTACCCACCCCCCACCCCCAAAAAAATTGCTAGTTGGTGAAAATGTTGTAGTGAATCTACCTTTTAAGGCTGTTGGGAATTGTGGCCCAGGTCTTGCTGCATTGTTGGTATTGAGGAGTTCTGGTTGACTAAACTCAACCAAACAAAAATTAAGTTTTCTTTGCTAATGAAAAAAGCCTTTCAGGGTTTTTGTGCCTCCATTTGTGCATGGTAGGCATCAATTATCATTATAGTCCCTGATTGCTACTTTCTTGGCAATCTGGGTTGATAGTTTTTTCAGATAATAGTAGGAAAATAGTAGGAAAAACATTAAATCTGATCTTCCATGATTACCTGAGAACATAACTGCCTTCCACCAGCCCCTCCATGAATAAGAGACCCTACCTGATTTGCAATAGCAAATAATCATAGAATTTTTTCATTTTCACAATTTGCCATAGTCTCCCTTTGTAGTATCCCATAGGTTGAGTAGTCGTTTTAAATACTTTATTTCTGTTCTTTTCCTTTAAAAGGTAGATGGCATTTTTCAAAATAAACAAAAATACGCATTCCTTCCATCTTAACACAATGGTTTTCATTTTTGCACATAACTTTCAAGCTTTGCCATATATGTTGCATATATATATATATGCATGTAACTACAGTTATGCTGTGTTAGCTAACTGGCTTAATACCCAAGGACACATTACTATTAACATTCAGTAGATGGCAGCAGTCCCCATTTTCCCAGTGATTCTATTTTCCAGCAATTTTTTCTTGTCACCAAGTTGATTTCCTAAGGCTCATAGCATGAATATTTGTTTCTATTATGAAAAGCAAAGCAAACTCAGCTTTCCATTTTGATAGACCATTATGTTACAAGAAAGGTTTATTTTCTCCAGAATTGCAAAATAAGTGCTATTTATTTTTAACTTTTTAAAATATTCTGTTAGAATTCTGTAAATAGTTATCTTTGTGAGTAAATTATTTTGTGTGTGAAAAGAAATTAAAAGGTGTGTTTTGACATTTTAAATTAGTTTAAGTCAAACTAATTAATTAATTGTGTGTGATCTCAGTCTGGTTTACTAGTCCTTTATTGAGTCCCATGAACTCTGAAGTGCTTCCTCATTATTTTAACTCAGGTAGACTGAAAAGGCAGCAGTTTCCTTCACTCAGATTGTTTAGTTCTCGTACACTATGATTGTCTCCTTGAAGAATAAAGTACAGTCCCTACTTGTCGAATCTCTATTAGTAAGTTGTGACTGAACATTTCAAATAAGATATTTAGATTATCGACAGCCTTCATTTGTGTACCAATAAGTACCAATAAGGCAATACCACAGTAGAGTGTTTAGGATAATGTCCAAACATTATGCATGGGATTTTGAGCAGCCTTTTGAAAAATGTGACTTAAATGTGAGCATGTGCCATAGCTTTGATACTTAACAAATATATATTTACCCTTATCTTGGGGGAAAGAAGTTTAAGTCCAAACTTTGATAACACACCCTTTGGCCATCTTTATTTTTTATACTTCTCTAGAAATAGTGTCTTTAGATACCTGTCTTTATGGGTTCTAGGTTTTCAAGGAAATCTTAACCAATATCCGTCACTCTTTAAATGATATTTTCTCCTAATCATCATTTTGTCTTAGTAACAGTGCCCCTGGATTACTGGAAACAGAGTCATCATACTGCCAATAGTTTATAGTCAGTAGTATGTCTGTTAATAGAAGATATCTCATTTACCCTACATCTTAAAAAGAAAACACTTTCATGAAACTTAAGTAGTTTTTTTGGATATCTTTCAAAAATGCTTGTGATAACATTCCTGCCTTCCCAATATCCTGATAGTTGAATGATCAGCTTTATAAATATTCAGTTTCGTACTCTACTGTCTTGTCATCTTCAGTTGTAGCACTTCTGTTGTAGTGCTTGCTTCTGTGCTTTTGTATTTGTAGCTTCACTCCTAAGATTCTAGACATCAGCTCCATCCTTTCCCTGTCTTCTTGTTTTGAAAATTCACCAAATAAAGTTTTGATGGCTGAAGATGTCATCCCATGAAACGTGATTCCTATGAGGGAGAGTTCTCTGAACAGTGAATATTCTGGTCACTGACTATATAGATATATCTTACCATTGCAAATTAGTAAATTTGCATTCTATTCATTGGTATCTTGATTCACTAACAGGAACTTCATTATAGAGGACCTCCGTCTATAACATCTCTGCTATGTCTCAGATCTCTATCTTCAAAATGCTCTCCAACAACAACTTGTCAAATCTCTAAAGCCTATTGGGCAGCCATCAGTTGATACAAATCATGCCAAAACTGAAAAGAGTAAGAAATTTCATGACCAAAATGTGGTAGAGATATATAGTGGGTAAGAGCCTAGGCTCCAGAGGCCAACTCCCTGGCCCTCATTTCCCCTTTTCCATGTTCCAGCTGTGGGACCTCTGTTAAGCCTCAGCTTTCCTCTTTGACCATGGAGATATTAAGAATACTTAACTCATCAGGATGTTGTGAATAATTGCCGTAATGCCCTAGGCACAGGAATCATTCAGTAAACATTGACTGTTTCCAAAGTCAGCCCTGCTGAGAACATGCTGTGGTAGCTATAGCAGATCTCAATTAATCTTCTCATGCCTCTCCTCTAAATACTGATATTTTAAACCCCTATGATGCCCACTATATATTTCTATGAATACTGCAGTTTCAAGGTTAGAGTTTTTCACTCAAAGAAGACAGGTCCTTGCACATAAGGGAAAAAGTAACAGAGGGCTTTAAGCGGAGTTAAAATTTAAAACTTTTATCTTTCAATTGGTGAAAACATTTATTCCATTTTAAAACTTCTACTCATGGAATCATGAAGGGTCAGGGAAGCCAAAGCCATCACAGCTTTTTTACTCTTTACACTTTCCTTCCCCCATGGCTTGTAGCTAAAGCTTGGATTGTTGATGCTAAACCTCTCAAGTAGACAATGGTTTGGAAGTTGCTGCCCCTTGAACTTACAAATTACCTTCCTAGAATCTAGGGTTATCTTCACCATTTTTTTATGTGTTATAAATGAACAAAAGGACAATTGTCAGTTTTCCAACTGTTTTATGATCTGTTCTCATATGATTTAGACCTGATAAGAACCGTGTTCCACAATGCTTGTGTCAGCATGACCTATAAATACATGTAGTTTGAATTTTTGCCTGGAATTAAAACTCTAAAATTTGACACTATCTAAAACCTGTGTGTATGAAAATGTGATTCCTAAAATACACTGCTCTGAGATTATAGATTTGCTGACTGAAGAGTAACAGTTATTCCTCACTTCTGATATTTCCTTCCGTATGGAGGTCGGGGCCTCATTCTGCCCTTTTATTAACTCCTCCCCTGGGGGGGGAATGGTGAAAGAAGGGAATTATATGATGCCTTCTTATGGGAAATATATGTTGTTCTGCTGAGCCCTTCCATGCTGTAAATTTATAAGGACAGGGCCCCATGGGAGAGTCATACAGTTGTCCAGTGGTACCAGTGGATGGGAAAGTCTCAGGTGCAGTATTAAGAAGCCAGTTTTTGCCACAGACTTAACCGTGTTCTGTAATAATCAGTTTTACTAGTGATGATATATCTCCATCTGCTTGATTGCCTGTGTCTATTTCTAAGTTGTTTCTAAACATAGAGAGTAGAGAAAGGTGATATCTGTTGTGCCTCATCAAACTGGAATATGGCATTGCTTGTTAAGTAGTATGGAAAATTTTTAAATGCAGTAGCTCTGTGGAATTCTAATCAAAAGGAGGACATTTTCTGAAAATTCTCAATGAACCCAGAACAACATACCTTCTCTGAGTGCAGTGTTTTTCTGCTCTGCAGTAGAGACATTTAATATTTTTTTACATTTATTTTGCTGTTAAGTGCTTTTCTTGGATGTCAAACTGGTGGTTTTTATTTTAATTTGACACCTTGCTAAGACAGACCACACGGTTTGCCAGTAGTCTTCCTGTATAAGCAACATCCAGTTAGATAGTAAAATAGAAGAAAAGATCTTACCTATGATAGCATAACTTCACAAAAAAAAACTATGCATAAAAAAAATAAAGGGAGCAGATGTGGCTGAAGCAGTTGAGTGCCTGCTTCTCACGTGGGAGGTCCCTGGTTCGGTTCCCAGTGCCTCCTGAAAAAACAAAAACAATAAGCAAAACAAATGAAAAAACCAACTCAGGAAAGCTGGTGTGGTTTTGTGGTTGTGCACCGGCTTCCCACATATGAGGTCCCAAGTTCAATCCCCAGCCCCCGGTACCTAAAAATAAAATATTACTACCACGTATACAAAGAAAACCTTACAAAGTTACTGGAAAATATAATGAAGGCATGAATATCTATGGAAACGTGTTTATATAAGAAGATTCAATATAAAAATGTCACTGGTTCTTAAACTACATGTAATGCAATTTCAATAAACATGTCAGAGACTTCATTTTAACTAGTGAAAGTGATTTAAAAGTTCATATAGAAAAATAAACATGCAAGGAGGGTAAAAAAATACAAAAAAATTACATGAAGGGAGGAATAGCCCTACTAAGTACTAAAATCATGAAATTATATTAAAACTAGTACTGGCATATGAGCAAGCAGACAGATGAATGGAAATAATAGGGTCCAGAAATAAACCTATATTAAAATAAGGATATCTGGTTAAAAAATTAAAAAACTAGAGGATTGTTGGAAGATGTAAGAGTAGGGAGCTCCAGAACTCAGTCCTTTCACCAAAACGACTATTAAACAGGCAGGAACTGTCGGAAACAGATATTTTGAAACTCCAGAGGCCAGAAGAACCCTGTACAATATCAAGGATGGGAAGGTGGAAGAGGCTGATAAATTACAGTAAATTGCTTTCTCCACACGGTGGCTACCATTGCCCATCCCCCACCCTCATTGCAGGCCACTATGAGGTCCAATCCCTGGCTAAATGACTGTTGACAAAAAGGGACATAAAAATCCTCTTCCCTAAGAACAGGTGGACAAAGCTGATCACTGATCACAGCTTTTGATTACTGAATTCAGATTGCTGGGGGCCTGGCTCTCAGGGCAGCTATTGTTTCAACCTGCCCCTGACAAAGGCAGTGGCAGCCATTGTTTCAACCCTCCCTGGACAGGGGCAGTGATGGTGGAGACTTAAGGCTGCCTTCCAAGGCTGTGGGAGACAGTTGAAGGACCGCATTTGCTGGGCAGACCAGGGAAAGCACAGCTTTAGGAAGCTGAAGGAAAAGCTCTTGACACCCTTCCTGATCCTCTCCCCAGGACACTTTGGAGTTGGTCTGTGCCCTCTTTGCAGGTCCTTGACACTATTTTGGCTGGGAAAGACTGATTTGGGAAGGTCCTCTCCGGTGTGCCCCTACTCCCAGAATTTGCCCTCCAGGCAAAAGCAGCTGAAGACAACAAAGGGAGTTTAAGAAACTATAGAGACAGACAATCTGGGACAAAGGCTTGACAGCTTTAAACACCTGGGAGAGGGAGGTCTGTCTCCTGGGAAACAGATGAGACAAGCAAACTCCTGTAAACAAGAAAACACCAAAACAACCTCAAGCAAAAGCTCAGGATAGGACAGAGGCCCAGAAAGACAGGGAAAACCCTGCACACTGCATTCACCTTGGGCAGACCTTCCTGGTAAGATGGTTGAAGCTCAAGAGAATCTGTCTCATCACCAGGTGGGTTACAAAATGAAGAAACAGACATCCTGGGGAATAAATATTTTTATATTTTAAATTGTTAATATTTTAATTTGTAAAGCATGCAACAAAAGGACAAACAAGAAAGTTTGGCCCATCCAAAGAGGAGAATAAAAATCAAGAAAACACCAATGAAGAAGATGCAGATGTGGACATACCAAACAAAGCCTTTAAAGAAATTATCTTAAAATGTTCAAGGAGATGAAGGAAAATACAGAAAAAGAACTAAAGGATATCAGGAAAACAATGATAAGCAATATGAGAATCTTAGTAAAGAGATAGAAATTTGTAAAAGGAACCAGATGGAACTACTGGTGTTGAAGACCACAGTAACTGAAAAAATTCTCAGGAGGGTTTCAAGAGCAGATTTGAGCTAGCAGAAGGAAGAATCAGTGAAATTGAAGACAAGACACTTGAAATGAGTTAGGTTGAGGGGCAGGAAAAAAAAGAGAATTATTAAAGGCAAAAATAGCCCAAGACACGTTTGAGACAACATAAAGCACACCAATATACACATTATGGGAGACCCAGAAAGAGAGGCAGAGGTAGAAGGAATAGTCAAAGAAATAATGATAGAGAACTCCCAAAATTAGCAAATGACCTGAATATGCATATACAAGAAGCCCAGAGAACACCAAACAGAATAAACATGAAGAAAAATATACCAAATCATATATTGATCACATATGTTGATCACACTATCTAATGCAAAGGACAAGGTGAGAGTTCTGAAAGCTACAAGAGAAAAGCAATGTGTTATGTATAAGAGAGTCCCAATTAGACTGAGTGCTGGTTTCTCAACAGAAACCATGGAGGCAAGAAGGCAGCGGGTTGAACTAAAAAGTATTCAAAGAAAACAACTTCCAGCTAAGAATTTTATATCCAGCAAGACTCTCTTTCAAAAATGAGGGAGAAATTAAGATATTCTCAGATAAACAAAAGTTGAGGGAGCTCATCACCACTAGAACTGCCCTACAAGCCATGCTAATGGGAGTTCCTCAGTCTGAAAGAAAATGACACTAGACAGTGGTCCAAAGCAGCATAAAAAAATAAAAACCTGTGGTAAAGGTAACCATTTGGGTAATTTTAAATGCCAGTATTATAGTAATATATTGTTTGGTATGCAACTCTACTTCTTCCTATGGATGCTAAAATGCAAATGTATAAAACATAATGATAAATCTATGTTTTTGGACATACACTGTACAAGATATAAGTGGTAACAAGTACAAAAAAAATGGTGGGGGAAAAGGGGTATAGGAATAGTATATGTGCATGCCATTGAAGTTAAGTTGGTATCAAACCAAATATGATTGTTATATATTTAGGATGTTAAATTTTAACTGCATGGTGACCACAAAGACAATAGATGAAACTATATCCTGATAGAAATGAGAAGTACAACACAAAAATGCAAATGAATATAAAACTAGGCATTAATGGAAGTGATGGACAAAAAAAGATATAAGTCTAACAAAGGCTAAATAGCAAATTGGCAGAAAAAAGTCCTGTATTATCAGTAGTGACTTTAAATGTAAATGGATTAAAGTATCCAGTCAAAAGGGAGAGAATGGTAGAAGGGATTTAAAAAAGCATGACCCAACTATATACTGTCAGCAAGAGACTCACCTTAAATTCAAAGATTCAAGTAGGTTGAGGGTGAAAGGATAGAAAAATATATATAAAATTCAAGTATTAACCAAAAGAGAACTGGGGTGGTGTATTAGTCTGCCAAAGGGGTGCTAATGTGAAATACCAAAAATGGGCTGGTCTTTATAAAGGGTATTTATTTGGAGTAGAAGTCCACAGATACCAGGCCATAAAGCGTTAAGTTTCTTCTGTCACCACAGTCCATTGCCACGTGTTAGAGCAAGACAGCTGCCGGCATTTGCCAGGGTTCAGGCTTCTGGGGTTCCTCTCTTCCCGGGGCTGCATTTCTCTCCGGGCTTAGTTCCTGTTTCCTCCACAAGGTCAGCTGTAGACGATCAGGCGAACGGCTTGCTTCTCTTCTCCTGGGGCCTTCTTTCCAACATCAAAACTGCTTCTCAAAAAACCTCTCCAACTCTGTTCTTGCCATGCCTTTTATATTTGATTCCCCACCCACTAAGGAGTGGGGCTCAACACCCTACTGATGTGGCTCAGTCAACGCCCTAATCATAACTTAATCATGCCCAGATTAACAGATCAGTTTACAAGCATGATCCAATTATATTTTTGGAATTCATAATTACATCAAACTGCCCAACTGCAATAGATGGCTATACTAATTATTTTATTTTATTTTATTTTATTTTTTAAAGATTTATTTATTTTATTTATTTATCCCCCCCTTGCTGCTTGTGCTGCTGTGTCCATTCGCTGCATGTCTTCTCTGTGTCTGCTTATCTCCCCCTTGCTGTGAGGTCTTGCCGCATCAGCCCACGGCGCCGCGCAAGCCGGCCTGCCCTCACAAGAAGGCACCAGGAAGCAAACCCAGGGCCTCCCATATGGTAAACGGGGGCTCTATCCACTGAGCCACACCCGCTTCCCTAATTATTTTAGATTGTCAAAGTTTGCCTATGCAAAATGCAAGAAATGGGTTGGCTTTTATAATGGGAATTTTATAGTTCTGAGGCTATTAAAATGTCCATATCAGGGCAGCTGGTGAAACTTCTTTCCCCAAAGGTCAGCTGCTAGCAATCATGGACTCCTGCCACATAGCAAGACACAGTGGCTGCTCTGACAGTCTCAACTCTCTTCTAGGCTCACTTTCTCCCCGAGCTCAGCTGTGGGCAATCAGGCACATGGCTTGCCTCTCCCTGGGCCTCATCTCTTCAGCTTGGGGCTGCTCCACGGATTCCAGCCTCTCTCTCAGCCTCTCGGGGTTTCTCTGTCTTTCTGTGGCTGTAGGTGAACCCAGAGCCCTCTCTCTCACAGCAGGGTAAAAGCTTACAGTTCTCCTTCCCTGTATCTTATCCGTTTATATAAGACTTTAGCAAAGGGGCTGAGACCCACACTGGGTCATGTCTCACTGAAGGAGTCCAGAAAAAGGCCCCCAACTGAAGTGATATAATCAAAAGTTCCCTTAACTGAATCTAGCCAAAAGGTCCCACATACAACCGGCTTACACACACAGGAATGGGTTAGCTTAACATAATATTCTGGATTCCACAAACCAGGACACTAATATTGAGTAAAACAGACTTTAAGTAAAAAAACAGTTACAAGGGACAAAGATGGTTTTTATATACCGATAAAGGGGACAATTCAACAGGAAGATGTAACAATTATAATTATATATACACCTAACAGTAGAGCCCCAAATATATGAAGCAAATACTGACAGATTTGAAAGGAGAATTGATGGTTCTACATTAATAGTAGGAGACTTTAATATATCACTTTCAATAATGGTTAGAACATCTAGTCAAAAGATCAATAAGGAAATATAGGCCTTGAATGAGACTCTAAACCAACTAGACCTAACAGACATATATAGAACACTTCACCCAACAAAAACAAAGACATTCTTCACAAGTGCACATGGGTCATATTCCACGATAGAGCATATGTTGGGTCATAAAACAAGTCTCAATAAATTTTTAAAATATGGAAACAGTACAATGTATATTCTCTGACCACAATGAAGTGAATCCAGAAATCAATAACAGAGGCAGAAACAGAAAATTCACAATTATTAATACTCTTAACCAATGAGTTAAAGACATAATCAGAAGTGACAGTAGGAAATTTCTTGAGGTTAATAAAAATGAAAATACAATTTACCAAAACTTACATGATGCGTGAAGGCAGAGCTGAGAGGGAAATTTATAGCTCAAAATGCATACATTAAAAAAGAAGAAAGACTTCAAATCAAGACCCTTGTGATTACGCGGGCTGCGGCAAAACCTATACAGAGTTCCCATCTCAAGGCACACCTTGCATACCCATACAGGTGAGAAACCCTGCCATTGTGACTGGGACGCTGTGGGTGGAAATTTGCCGGCTCGGACGAACTGACAAGGCATTACCGTAAACACACGGGACACTGCCCATTCCAGTGCCAGAAGTGTGACAGGGTCTTCTCCAGGTCGGACCATGTCGCCTTCCACAAGAAGAGGCGCTTTTAAATCCCACACCGTGGAGATGGCCTGCGCTGCCGGAACAGCTTTCAGTATTTCTACCTTTCACACTGTCTTCCCGGTGAGGAGGGGAACCCAGCTGGAAAGCACTACAGTCATGGCCAAGTTCCCAGCGAGTCAACTTGTGAATGGATAATCAGGAGAAATGAGGGAACCAAAGGACAAAAATCAAAGGACAGATGGGGTCTGTGACTCCATCTTCTGTTCATTCCAATTCTAAATCCAACTTGAATATTCCCGGACTTAGGAAACGCCAAAGGGTGATTGGAAGTTACAGATTATCAGGGTAACATTCGATCTGTGCATTGGGGGAGGGAAGGCCACATTTCCTTGAATTGTGTTTTGATGCAATATAAGCATAAAGATCACCTTGTATTGTCTTTGCCTTAGAAAAGCCATTATTATGATATTAGAAGAGGAAGAAATTCAGGTACAGAAAATGCGTTTTAATAGCCTAAATGATGGTGCTTAGTGAATCTTGGTTCTAAAGGTACCAAATGAGGAAGCTCTCAAACTGCTGCATACTTTGACAAGGAAGATCTATTTTTGT
>JAQZBX010004232.1:0-61285 GCA_029593785.1 Cabassous unicinctus | reverse complement strand
CGCCGCCGCCGCCGCCGCCGCCCCGCCCGGCTCCGAGCACCGCCGCCGCCGCCCGCCGGGACGGGCCCTGGCCGCGGCGAGCCGGCTGCGCGAGAACTTCGCCGGAGTCGGAGCGCGGCGAATGAGAGCTGCGCGGCGCAGGGACCCGGCTACCTTCCCGCCCCGCCTCTCCCCCCCTTCCTCCCCCTCCCCCCCCACCCCCTGTGTGAACGTGCGGGCTGGAAAAGGAGGAAAAATCGGAAAGCTTGAGGAGTCGTGCGATAAAAGCCAGGACCTACCTTGGGGGGCGGGGGTGAGGCCAGTGCGTGCGGCAAAACCGAGGTCCCCAAACGCTTGGAGATGCTACCATCAACAGTCAAAAGAAGTCTAAAAGTGCGTTTACCTTTTCGGTTGTTACTTTCCCTCCCCTCCCAATTAAACGACGCAGGATTTTTTTTTTTTTTTTTTTTCTGAGTGTGCGTGTGCCGCTCCCCTTCCCACCCCCCGCCCTCTCTGTAGCTTGAAGAAGTCTAAGGACACCTAGTCGATGTTCAGGGTTTTCCAAGCATTTAATGGCAAGAGGGCTTGAGGAGAACAACTTGAACTCTCTTGAGTTGGAGACATGGGGACTAAGGTTGCTATGGTTTTCTGAGCCAGAGAGAAGGCAGCAGGCTCACTGGGTACTTTAAGGGGTACCGCAAAATAGATAAAATGAGAACATTATTCACATGCAACAAGATTAATGCCTGCTGTTGTTTAGGATTTGGGTAGCAGGTAAATTCTGAATTAAGTGACGTTCTTTTTACTACTTCACATGTCCAAATACCTTCATGGTTAGGTGAAATTCCCTCAACATAAATTTACTGAATCGAGTGGGGTTGTGTGTGTGTATGTGTTTATTCCCAAAGATCAGAAATGCATAAAACATTACCATGACAGGATTCAAAGTATGGTAGGTGATAAAAACTAAGTAAACATTTATTGGGCGTTTGGGCTTCATTTTCTTCAGTTGGGTGGCCTTAAGTGGCATGTTTTTCCTTGATGAAAGTCAGTTTAAACTAATTTTGTGCTAAAAGGAGAAACATCCTTCTCCAAACTACAAAATGATTAAAATTAGAATGTTAGAGAGGTAAAATCATGAATCTGTGAGTTGAAAATGAAGTGATTTCTTCCAGATTATTTTTCAATTAATGATTCTTGCGTCTCTTTAGAGAAAAGTTGAAGATGTTTTCGAAACATACTATTATCAGAAGTGAAAAAGCCAGTCATACAAAAATTTCAAACCTAAGTATATGCTTTTAGAATCTTACTTTTTTTGCTGTAAGGTCTTTACTTCTACTTCATACACCTAGTCAGGCAGGTATGTGATTCCTTTTTTCAGCACCTTTATTCTAGAAGTATGTTGGTATCGTGTCCCATACACTCTTTCGGAGTAAAAAAGGCGGCAATTCTTTTGCAATACAGAAAACAGTCAGGTGAAAGAGTAGTCAAAATATGGTTTCACACTGAGGCAAACAATATATTTATTCCCTAAAGGAGGGAGAAGACAATGAGCCTCAAATGCATGGAGTTATTCATATGTATCATCAATTGAAATTAATTTGGGAACATAGTTAGATTTATATATGGCCCTGCTTGCAGGGAAAATTAATATCAAAATTGTCAGTAAATCT
Source organism: Cabassous unicinctus (assembly GCA_029593785.1). Classification (NCBI taxonomy): domain Eukaryota; kingdom Metazoa; phylum Chordata; class Mammalia; order Cingulata; family Chlamyphoridae; genus Cabassous; species Cabassous unicinctus. Next base: position 59,633 of record JAQZBX010004232.1, on the reverse strand, counting down.
CATAGTCAGTTACTAATGACCACCTGCATATTTCCACACTAGAGTCATTTAATACTGTCCACCACCAATTTCCACTGGAAAAAAAAGTATTCATATATTAAATATAGACCTTTATTTTATTTTTTAAGCCATAAATTAACTTTCTGACTTTTATGGAAATACGCACAGCACAGTGAGAAGCATTTTCATCCAGAAAAAAATATGTAAGGATCTTAGTGAAACATTCTTCAGCCGTGACTGACTACACATTAGATCAAATAGATTTTGAATATCTGCATTCTTGCATAAAACTGTTTGTATTCAAAGGGTTAATACCACCTAAAACTGTTGAATCTGGTATCTAACTGCTAAAATCTGAGGCTCTAGCATCTTAGGCACAAAGTTAAATAGTATATCACAAGGATTAGTCCCCTAATCTGTTTTTGCTCCCCAAGATTTAAATGACACTTTAAAAGTGGAAGTGATCTTCCTCTCCCTCACCCTCAAATCTAAGGCAATCGTCAAGAGTGTAAATTTACTCACATGTAACAATCATTGATTAAATTGGTTCAAAATAATTAAATTACATGCCTTTGCAAACCCAAAACCCTTGAGATGGCTGGTGTTTTTCCACCTGTAATAATAAAACATTTGACCATTAAATGTACTCAAAATTATATATTATGTAAAAAGTTAAAGCCAAAGGTCTGATGGTGAATTATGTCCCTTAATTGAAAGGATAAAGTTACACTTCGGGTACTGAAGCCAACAAATTCATGGTCACTTAAAATTTTAATGAATGAAGTTTCACGGACTCAATTTTGCTGAAGTTTGCCTGAGAAATGAAGAATCTCTTCGTATTACTTTCTGTATTTCAAGTTAGAGTCGAGCAGATCAAAATGCTGTCTGTATCAATCCATTTACACTAACCACAAAAGATCTGTGGAGAACTTAATAAATGCACAAATATTTTCATAAACTTTTTCAAGTAAATTACTTATTTATTTATGAAATAATTTATGAAGAAAATTTTTACCTCATGCTTTAGATATATTACATATGCTCTTGATTGGCACAATATGTTGAAGCTCAAAGGCCCTCATAGCATTTTTAAATTCTAGTAGGAATATTTCAAAACAACCAACTAATACATGAGGTCATAATTGTTTGACAGTTGTTTTTAATATATAAAATAAGTTATGTATATTGTTTTCCTTCAAATGTTTGTTGAGTTGTTTTTATATTCCTGACATTTGCATGGCACAAACCGAATTAGGGGAAATATTAAAGATTTATTTACATTTATTGTCTTCTGCTGTCAAGCAAATGCAAAGCTCTTAAAACCATTCTCTTTTGCTTTTATTTCTGAAGAACGCATTTCTGAAGAACGGAGGCAGGTTGTTAAAATGACAACCGTGCTTTATATAACACATCAGAAAATAAAGAAATTAAGAAAAAAAATTGAAAAGCAAGTAAATTTAAATTAAATCAATAAAGCTAAATTCTTTCTACTCTTTCATAATTATTTGAATTCCGAAATGTTCTCTCATGCCTGGACCACTGGTAAAACAATTCTTTGAGCTGTATCAATGCTTATTATTTATCAAAAATAGCATATTACACTTTCTATGTTTTATTGTTTAAAGGTTCTTTTTTCTTTTCTCTTAGTTTATTCAGCAGTGATACAAAAGGGGATTAGGAGTTAATCACAAGCATACTTGTTTTACATTTTCAACCTTTTAGCACATAACTTACTTACAGTTCCAGTGCCTGTAATCACAATGATTTTACCTGATGGAACTTGTATTTCAGAAATGTAATCCAACTGTTTACCCTAGCACGTCATAAATTGCAATTCCTTTCAGAAACCTCAAAGATTGACAACCCTTGGTCCTAAATGCCGACTGCTTTAACACATTCAATCAAGAAAATATTTATGTATTATTTGCTCTCGAGTTAGTACTATATCATACGAAATGTATACACGCCATTTGGTCTTCCAGTACTACCAAAAGCACTTATTTAAATGTCTGCCCTCCTTCCCTCCTTCAGTGGAGAGACCTGAAGGAACGGAAGCCCTACCAAAGATGAACTTCCCTGGGTCTATTTCTTCCCGCATCACACACCACTCAACATTTTAAAAAAAAGAAAACAAACACTCTTCCACACAAATTATGAACATTTTCCAAAACCTACCTATTACTGAGCACCTCTGGGTGAATTTATTAAAGATAAATTCAGCTTTAAATAGCCTGTATCTGGTATTCAAATTCACACTTACACTTGCCAATCCTCCCCCTGCAGCGTAAAGAAAATACCTAGCTAAACAGATGGGCTTTGTAGCCCACCCTAAAGCCAGCGAACATGGGCTTTATTTAAATAACAGGGAAAACAAAGTTCTGAGGTGTAGACACATTCATACACTGCACACACACCACACATACACATATGCAAAACCCCAGACTAAAGTGCCTAGTGTAATAATAATAACAGTTGTTGCTTTTTCATTAAAGTTTTATGAAAGCCAACCATATCCTATCCGCTGAATTTAAAGTAGAATTAGACAAGACCTATCAGTGCAGTGTATTCAAACCAAGCCACTATGGGAAATAGCTGGACTCACTTCCATTCCCGCAAGCAAGAGAGGACATTTGCATCTGAGGTAACCCAAATCCAACTCTGACCCTGAAAAGTAAGTGTGTTCAGGTTATCTCTGTATTTCTTCCCTCTGCTTCATTATCTTCTCCTGCTGTGGCTCTCATCCAATCCACTGCACCAAACTTAAGGCAGTTAACTCTCAATTGTATCTAACTGAGTCTAACACCTGATTTCTCCAATATTTCAGACCAAAATATTCTACTAGCAATTTAAAACACGATATGGCCAATGTCATAATTTAAGGAGATGAGGCTATAAAGAGAGAGAAGATGGAAGAAGGAGGAAATGACAAACCCTTTCTTTGTTATAAGTGTCAGTCATCCATACCAGAAACCTCAGGCTTTTGACATGTTTGGCAATATCCTCTCCACGGGCCCCATATCCAATCCGCTACCGAGTCCTTCCATTGATCCCTTTCTAAAGACTTTTGTACCTGCTACCACCCTTCTTTCTATCGACACTGACCACTTCCAAATTCAGAATGTCTCCCAGGTCATCCCATTGGGCTTTCCTCCTGGCTCTCCCCCTGCTTCATCATTATACAGAGCTACTAGATCAGTTGGTATCCCTTCAGCCCCCACGGCCGAAAGAAAAAACCCCAAAGTGCTTGGGGCATTCAAGGTCTCCCATACTCGAATCTGAGCCCCCTTTCAGGTCTCATCCTTTACTCCGTTCTTCTACACAGGTTACTCTCCTTACCCACTGACAGACTCGTTCTTCCCCAGATACATCTGACACTTTCAGAATGCCTTGTCTTTGCTTTATACTGCCACCTCACTTGGAAAGCTTTGAAGGGCCTTTCATGCCAACTCTACATGTTAAATATCCTCTCTCCTTCTAAGATTCTACCGTTTGCACGAGGTCTTCCCCAAATCCCAAATCAGAATCAGCAGTACGGGAACTTAGCTGTTATAGGAATTGCTTCTCTCTCTAGGTAGCACTTCATCAGAGTGACTCCTCTAATGCTGATTGTTGATTTATCATCTCCCTCCCCTGCTAAACTGAAGATCCCTGTGGGCAGGAGACCGTCAAATCATAGACACTCAAAAGCATCTGTTAAATTGAATTTGGAGATTGGAACAACCCCTTTAAAGTTGACTTAGAAACACACTATTGAGCCCAAGTTTTAAATGTTCCATGTGGCCCTTTCTTTCGTTTCCTTTTTTCCTTTAATACATATGTACTAAGAACCATGTGCCAATGGAAACTTCTGGGTGGTCTTCATCTCAGCAGCATGTTTTTGGCAATGTATCAGAGGAGATGTTTGTCCTCCTCTGAATATTGTCCTCATTATCATTAAATTTTGGTTCATAATTCCATGTTGCTCTAAAAATAGAGAATTAAATGATCTTTAGTCCCTAGACAGCAAAATGTGGGGTGTAGAAAATGAGGCAGAAGGCTGAGACTTTTTAGATTGAAAGGGATTATTTGTAGTTTTAGAGGCCAAAAGTGTGAATTAGGAAAGTTAGAAAGGCAAGTTAGAGACCAAGAATCTTTTTTAAATATTAAAGATGGTTTTGCTCTATGTTGTTTAGCATTAGTAATATGGAATCATTTTAGCATAGGTCAATCTATTGATAGATATGAACTTTTTCAGAAATTCCATTATCAAAATCTTATGTGATATTTATTTGATAGTATAACTCCAAATGCCCAGGTTCTAATAGGGACCACAATTCATAATGGCATGTGAATCCCACAGAAGTTTATGCATTTCCATGCATGTGTCTGAGTGTGCAATCATCTGGTAAATGAAAACTTTAGTGTAGTTAACATTCCATGTTGGTGTTCACACAACTGACGTATCCTTGATGCATCTAGGCAATTGAATGGGCCAGAATATAAACTGCCTCATAGATATGGCCAAATGATTAAAGGGTAAGTGTCAGTTATTATTTTCACTGCAAGTTTTGTCCTTCAGTGGCTATACATTGGTTTGAAAACAGTAGACTATCAGTAGACTATCAACTATCAGTAAGCTTTCAGCTTCTGTAAGGAGGCTACTCTTGCACCTTCTCTGTTCCGCTCTGTGTCCTGGCAGGAGGAAGACTAACTCCCAGGCTTCCTTACTCTCTGCTTTCTGGTTGCGTTAGACCAATGGGAGGCACTATTAGATCAGACGACTGAAAAGAGACAGGATACTTACTCCTCCTGGTACTTATTATTGTAGGGAAGCCTCTCTGCCTTGGCTATCCTCTCATAGATTCCAGCACCAAGTCCCTTTCCTTGCTTTTATAGGCCTAGTGGTTGTAGATTCTCCCCAATGTTGCTGGGCTGTGAGTGTTTCACGCTGTCTTGCTGATTCCCTTAACCCTGCCCATGCCTTTGTAGATGACCCTTTATTAAGCTCTCTTCAAATACTCCTTTGAATGTGCCTTCTGTTTCCTGCCAGGGACGCTGATTGATGCAACAGGACTTATGACTCAGTCATCTTTGTACCCTAGAGTTTAGGAGAGTCCTTGTAATATAAATTCAATAAAGTTAAATGGATATATGTTGAGTAACTATTATGTGCCAGACAATTTGTCAGGTGTTTGATACCCCAGTGATAAATGAGCAGATGTGGACCCTACCTTATGGATATCTTCAGTACTTCTTAAAAATACAAATGTATGGGCCTCATCCCAGAGCTACTAAATGAGCATCTCTAGAGGTGGGGGGAAATGTGATTTTAACAAACATACCATGTGATTCTTCATTCACTAAGGTATGTGAGACAATGATGACAAATATTAAGTCAACTATTACAAAGTAAAACCTTGATAAATGTTGGTTGAATAATGAATGAAGGCATGAATAAATGTTGAGAATAATTGGTTGAGATAGGGAGCTCAAGGACATTTATAGTAGTTTGCAATACTTAGGGCACTGGGGTTACTGCCTTTTCATTGCGTGGGTAAAAGTTGGGGATAAAGGATGCTCTGCAGGCTATGCTAATTGATTTTGATAATTGTGCTCCATTGTGTTAAACTTCATTCCTCTCTTTTTCCCTCCCTGGCCAGCCGCCATGAATTCACTGTAGCAGCCCCCGCTGCTGGGTTTCCCCAGCAGAGCAGAGCCCTGGGCAGTTGTTCCAATTTGCTCTCATCTAGACTCTGGAGATAGATCTGTCTGGAAAGAAATGCACGGACACTTCATAGTTCAAAACTAATTAATTCAGTAAGATAAACAAGGTAAAACTCCTGGGAATAAAGAGAATTTCTTAAGCCACAGGAAATTCACAAATTAGAGATTGAGAACATTGGTAATATCTGAGACTTCTAACTCTATTACTCATCCCTCCCAAGGATACCTGAAGTTTTTAGATATGGGGCTTGTCATTAACCACAGATGACCATTACATGATAATATTGGTTACTTTTTTCTATGACTTATAGTTTTAGACGAAATCTTTAGTCAGTACTACCTAATCTGTTCTAAACATTTTTGAAATTTTTCTTTTAAAGCAGTCTTAGGCAAGATTCTTGAACTATCCATATCCAGTTGTATAATTAGCCATGCAGTCTTTTTTGGCATTATACATAAAGGTCCATACACGTATGTTCACATGTATATTAAGGCCCTTTAAACAAGGAAACATTAATATATATTCCCTATTACCTCTTCCAAACACTGACAACTACTGCTTCATTTATGCCATGAGTTTTCCAACTGCTGTGTGTTAGACTCAAACAATGAGTCCTGGCTCATATTTGAGGTACTTCTGACCAAATGGTATTTTATCTAAAGAGACATGCCATTTCATATCTTTATCTTATATTAGTTGATTGAAGGTAATTCTGTCTTTAGACCACAACAGTAGAAATAAACATGAAGTAACCATTTAGAAACAACCCATTCTGTGGGATGCATCTAAACAATTTGTATAGATTAATGTATGGGCTACATCATAAAGATGGCTAAAATATCAGTTACCATTGATAACTCTATGATCTACCCTACTATTCAAAAAGCACTGCTTACTAAGATACTATACTGTGACTTATAATGCCATTAACCAAAATTAAAATATTGCCTAATTGTTCATCCTATATCCAGCATAACACTCTATTGGTAGGGTAGAAGTAAAACCTGAGGATCACTCTGATTTATTAGTCTCTATATAACTCAACTACAAGCTGCTCTAGCAGGTACATATTTTTTAATCATACTTTTGGCAGTGAACTTTCTTTTCCTCATTCAGAATATCATGAGAGGAAAGTTATATAATTTCTGCTGAGGTCCTGGTGAAATTTACCTTGTTCATGCTGGAGTTCAGGCCTCCTGCTTCAAAGTCTCCTTAGGGAAGATTCCATCAGAGGATGAGAATCACCTAAATGCTTACAAAATTATAGGACTGTGGAACATTGACTTTATATTGTGATGTAAATCCCTCCTCACATTTTATAAATAAACAGAGTCCTAGACAGCGAATGACCTCAGTGCTCAAGGACACACCTTTGTAATAATAGCGGCTAATGCTTATATGGGGTTTGCTCTGTGAAAGCTCTGTTTTCAGTGTTTTATACATATTAATTCACTTAATCCTTGAAAACACTCTATAAGGGAGGTATTGGTATTATCCCCAGTTTATAGATAAGTACAGGCTTACGCACTGACCTAGCCAAAGTCACTCATGTAGTCCGTTGTAGAACTAGCTGAGTCAAGGGTCTCTAGTCTTACACAATACTATACTTTGACTCTTGGGGCAGAAGCAGAACTTGAACCTATGTATTTTGACTTGACACCAAATCATACAATTATGGTATGAATGTGTGTATGTGTGCGTGTTTGTCCACTTATGGTGAACTCTTGCTATTTTTTAGTCATAATGCCTTCTCTCTTCCTTAGCAATAGCCCACTCGTTTCCCTCTGGATAAAGGGAAGCCCCTTTTCTTAATCCATGAGGTTGACTCACTGCTCCCAAAGCAAGCACGTGTTGCAATCCTTGCCACATCACATTCATGACTGAGGAGAAAATGGGGAGGATTTAATCCACTGCACTTGGACCTGCAAGATGCAAGGCTAGAGGACTTACAGCTGTTTTGCCACTACAGAAAGTCTGAGATGATGCAGAGGAATCAGAGCTTGGGCATGGAGAGACAGAAGCTGGGTTCTGTAACACTCTTTGGATCCCTGAATAATGTTGCACCTAAAGTCAGCCATAACCCCTGCCCTCTCCAGTTATTTTCTTTTTTTATTGTTTAAGCCATTATGAATGGGTATCAAAGAAAATCAAAATCAGTTATTAAATATATAGTAATATGAAAGAACTGTACCATTATGGGGCTTTCAAAAATACAATAATTCCTTCTCTAGCCAGTTTTAGCTGATCAAACAAATAGATTTCCAAGCTTTTTACCCAAAATGGTATTGCATAGATTGACTACACATCTTACTTGCCAGACTTGAAACTGTGCAAATTTCTGATTATATTCAGAAAGTCAACCTCAAATTCACCCTCAAATGGAAAAGATGAAGATATTAGAAGCTATTTAGAAAGTCAGTGGTCATACGCAAAAGACATAGGTCAATAACTACTGTGAACAATAGCAGCATCTTTGGGATACTTTGGGCTCTTTCAAGCTCTGGAATATTTGTTTGTATAAATGACAAGTTTTTTTAATAGTCTTGAATTATATATGGCCTTGACTTCACAAATTATTATCATTATTATATTAACAGAAGACTGTTTTTTCTGTACAATACCCTTCAAAATGTACTTAGGGAAGGTATATCATAACATGCTGTTAATCCTTTGGTATTCAAAAGGCTCCATATGAAAAAGTCCAAGGAATTCAAATCCACATGTGGAAATGGACACTTCATAGGAAGCGGTTAGTAGTCATAAAATGATGGGGACCAGATTAAAATCTTTTCAGCACAAAAGGCTTAAGCATTTAGTGTTAGCCTAAGTGGGTGCATGATGATTACACATATTGTGCCTGAAATAAACTTTGAGTTCTAGATGATTATTGACCTAAGGAGAGACTTAGATGTGAATCATCTTGCTGATGTTTCTGTTATCAATTTTAATGGTAATTAAATACTGACTTGTAACAGGGTATGTCATTATGGCACACTACACTCTGCAATATGGCTCTGGTGGTATCTATTTTACATTTACATATATAAACGGTACATATTAGAAGAAGGGTATTTTTCTTTTAATGAGATGAGACCTAGACACCAGATATGATACCAAATCTAAAAACTGTGTTTGACTAGTAAAATATATCAATCATTCTGACCTTCTAACACATATTTTCCATTTTAAACGTGAAATGTTTTTTATGAAAAATAAAAGTTCTGGTGCAAGGCAAAAACATTACCTTACTCTAGTCCAAATAAAACCATAGAATGCTAGAGACAAATGGTTTCTTAGAGATTCTTCTATTTAAATGTCCCCTCTTAAATGCAACAACTTCAAAATCAGTAACTGAAATAATAACAATAATAGCAATTATTATTATTATAGAACTTTTACTCTGTGTTAGGCACAGTATTAAGTACTTTATATTTATTGTCTACTTTACTCTCAAAACAACTCTTTGATGGAAGTACTATTATTCCCATTTCAGAGAGAAAGAAATTGAGGTGCAGGTGATAAGTTACTTGGCTGAGATGACATCATTTGTGAGTAGACGAGCTAGGATTTAAACCCAAGTAATCTGTCTCCAGAGTTTCCCTAAGGAATCATGATATTTCATAGTATATCTTATATTTTGTGATGGTAATGTATAGCATTAGGTTAAAAATAACTATCTTTCCTCTCACTAAAAGTCACTTCATTTAAGTATCTACTCAAAAGTCAGCTTCTCAGTGAGACCTTCCTGGCCCACTCAACCTAAAATGTGACATCCCACTCCACACTTTATATCCCCTTTCCTGATGTATTATTTCTCCTCTGTATTTATCAGTATAAGATATAATATGAGTTTTACTTGTTTATCTGATATTCTGTCTCTCAATTGTATTATAAGTTTCATGAGTGCAGGTTTTTTGTCTGTTTGCTTGCTGCCACATTTCCTGTGTTCTTAATATTGACCAATATAAAATAGGTGTTCAATATATATTTGTTAAATTAATTAGTTAATTAATAGCAGTACATCATACTAAAGTATTTTAAGTAAGAAATATTTCCGTTGTCAATTAAATAAATTACAATGTTACTAACACTTATATACCTGTTAGTCCACTTGTTGTGAATTCTTGACTTTATCATTAAAGTTCACTACTTGGCAGCTGTGATGGTAGGGATTTTAATTTTATTTATAAAACATCCCATCCAATTCATCACCATCTGCTGCTTTTTCTTAAGCTTTACATTAGAAATTAATGCTCAAAACTTGCTGCCAACTGGATCTAATTAATTGATTGACTGGTTGAGTTTTTAAATTCAGTGAATATTTGCTGAACACCTACTATGTATATGACATAGAGCCTGGAGCAAGGAATTCAGTGATAAGCAGACCAACATGAACTCTGGTCTTACAGGGAAAAACGTGAGAACCAAAAGTTGAAGTGTGAGAGGCTAGGGTTATTACATTACTTAGATAAGTGATTGGGATAGTGTGAGGTCCAAGTTCCCATGTCAGACTTGGCTGGGTTATGGTGTCCAGTTATTTGGTCAAGCAAGAACCAGTCTAATGGTTACTGTGAGGGTATCACATGGATTTAAATCATTAGTCATTTGATTGCATCTATGGCTAATTACATCTGCAACCAACAAAGGAGATCAACCTTTAGTAATGAGAGAGGGCTCATGAATCAGCTGAAGGCCTAAAAGGGAGAATTGATGATTTCAGCAGTTAGAATAATTTCTATCCCTGCTTTAGCCAGCCAGCTTCTCCTAGGGAATTCGTTGTAACCTTCACGGGATTTCCCAACTTGAAGCCTGCCTAAAGGAATTTGTGCTTGCCAATTTGGATACAAAACAGTAGGTGTTTCTGATGCATTGAATGTGAGCAAAGAGAAAAAGGAGGATTCAAGGATGCCTTCCAGGTTTTAGACTTAGGAAATGGAGTGATGGTGATGTCATTTACTGGAATGGAGAAGGCTAGGGAAAAACCAGGATTTGGTGGGGCAAGTATGGCGTTCAAGTAGAGATCTCAAGTTAGGAATACAAATCTCAGGCTCAGAGTAGAGAGATATGGGACGGTGTGGCAGTTTGATATTATTTGTGAATTCCAAAAAGAGATATTGATTATGTTTATAAACTGGCCTGTTCCTCTGGGTGTGATACCCTTTGGTTCTATTAAATTCAAAGGCTTTACATTTACTTGATTAAATTAAGATTAGGGCTTTGATTCAGCCCTATCAGTAAGATGTGGCCCAGGGTTGAGTCCCCACCCTTTTGGTGGGTTATATAAACAGACACTCACTCAAGGAGAACATAGGGGAACATGGAAGAAGACACAAGAGTTCCATAGACACACACAGAAGAGAGAGAACTTTGCCAGTTTTTATCTTGGAGCTCTGAGGAGACATGAGCCATTTGCCTGATAGTTTGCAGCTGAAGAGAATGGAACCTTAAGAGGAAGATGGAAGGAGAGGCCAGGCAGAGGTCACCTGCCATCTTGCTTGAATACGTGGCAACAGACGTTGGTGAGGAAGTAACCTTGAGTTGGACTCTTTAGGGTCTTGTAACAGTAAGCTTCTACCCCAAATAAATACCCTTTATAAAAGCCAACAGATATCTGGTACTTTGCATCAGCACCCCTTTAGCTGACTAATACGGAAGGGAAGATATCTGTATACGTTATCAGTAGACAATTTGTATTTCAAGACATAAAAACCAATTGCATTATTTATGGAATGATTATCCAGAAGACAAGTGCCTAGGAGTGAGACTAAAGAGGTCAAGTAGAGGTGAACAAATAACAAAGTAGATTGGGAAGAAGCAACTAGTGTGAAAGGAGGAAAATCAGGATAGGATTCAAACAATCCAAGAAATGAGGACATCATTTCAAAAGGAGGTATAGCCAAGAGGTACTCAATAACATGAGTTAGATTTTGTGGCATGAAGGTTGTTGGAGGCCTTGTTACAATATGTTCAATAGAACAGAACAGGGAAAGAGTTGAGGGATGAATCAGAGGTGAGGAAGTGGAAGCAGTGTATATAGATAACCCTTTTAGGCTGTTTAGAATTAAGGGGGCAAAATTTAGAGTCACTTAAAAAATGTGGATGGGGACAAAACAAATTTCTTTAAAGATGGAAGATGCATGAGCATGTCTCATGCCAAAGGGAATGAGCCTATGGAAAGGGAGAGATTGATGAAGTAGATGAGAGAGGGCATAACTTGAAAAGGTAAATCCTTAGAAAGGTGGGAAACTGTAGGTATATGGCTTGGATAGAGGAGAGCACATTTTCTTGTGGTATCAAAGGAAAGGTGAAGATGCAGGTTTGAGTATCCATTTGGTGGCAGGAAACAGAGCAGCATGAGTGTTCTTGGTTGCAAGCTCGACTGGATGATTAAGAGGAAAAGACAAAGTCATGTAAAGTTTATCAGGTAGCTCAAACAATCTTTGGCAGAGTTAGAAAAAGCAATTCAAAACTTAGCTTCCAGGAACAGTACCTCAAACTATCTTCAGAACTATCCTGATGAAGAAACTACTGCTTCTATCACTGAATTCAAGACATGACACTTCTGTCCCCAGGAACTTGGTCTTGCAGCCACCTCCACTGCTCCTGCTACCAAGAGAGAGAGAATGTACCTCCTTACTTCTTTCCTGGAGTACTCACTCCTGAATCAGAGTCTAGTGCTGGAGTGTCTTGATGTTGGAGTCTGTGCCCTAGCATCTACAATTAATGCTCACATAGTTAGTTGGTATAAAGCAAGGTTTATCTTTACTCCCTGTAATGATTCATAAAAAGAAGGATGGATCCAGATGTTGGACAGGCTGAATACGTATGCCACAAGAACGTTAAAGGAAAGACAAAATTGCCTAGCCTTAAAAATCCTAAAGACAAAATTTGTTTACAACTAGAGCAATGTTATCATATAGTATAAGACACGATAGTTACATAGCTTCAGGATTTTAAGCCAGACAAAACAGGAAACCCTTCAGTTATAAGGACATAACACAAGAATACTTAAACTTAGTTGAAGACGTAATTCCTGATACTAAAGATATTTCTTTTTAAAAATTCCAAATTTTAATATTTCACAAATTAGCCATGATCCAAAAAAAAAAAAAAGCTCACCATTTGCTTAGTTGTTCCCAGGTGTTTTTCTGTATTTACTTTCAGCTATTCAGGAACCACAATTATTCTTTATTCACTTTACTGTTCTTGAAATAGTGATACATACTGATTCTAAAGAATTCAAGTACTATAGAAAAGTTCCAAAAAATAATTAAAAACCACCTGAAATCCTCTCAATGCATTTAAACTTATATAGAGACATATATGTATATATGATATATTGTGCACACTAGTCTGTAATCTCCTTTTGATAACATAGGGACTTGTGGTCATTTTTCCACTCCATTTATATCACTATTTTAATTGTAAACCACATGCCATGAGCATCCTTGAACATAAAGCTTTTCAAACCTGTCTGCTTGTCTTTTTAGAGCAAATTCTTAGAAGAGGGATTATTGGCATACAGGGTATATACATTTTATATTCTGATCTGGATTGCCCAAATCTTCCCCAGAAGTAAAATACTGATTATATCTTTACCAGCATGGCACAAGAGTGCCCATGGGAACCAGAACTATTTTGAAGAGCCTTGCAGGAAATGGGCTGAGCTATATAATTTCTTACCGTCTGGAGCAGCCAACCTTGCTCTTCCAGGGTTGTTCGGGATCTATAATCAAGTTGACATTTATTATTCCTTTCAGATTTTTCCCCTAAGTATTGCAGGCAAGAGAGGAATGTAGTAGCACAAAGAAGTGATTAACCAACCAGTAGCTCCAGACTTTCTTGTGCTGTTAAGGTTCAGAATGAAAGTTCATGGGTTTCTCTTGAGCCTACTTTGTCACCCACACAGATTCCACCTGAAAAAACCTTATAGAATTTAGTTTAGTGAGAAAGCATCTAGTTTAATCTTTCCATGTGATAGCTATATAAATAAAAACCCAGAGAAATTTAGGAACTTTCTCAAATTCACAGAGCTAGTTCATTAAAAATCAAGTAAGAGAACCAAATTCTAGTTCCTGTGCTATCATCCCCATCAGTTTCTAGGTTAGATTACATTGGCGCTCAGGCCATTCTTTGATATGCTACACATTTGGAGAAGTAAATTGTCTCTTTCAGAATATGACTTTCAAACCACTCCCACAATTTGGCACATATCTTTAAAAACTCGGGAAATTAAAGCCAAAACATGAATTAAAACAAGTAGCTTCCTTCCCAATTGCTCCTAAAATAAATTCTTACAAATCAAATTATTTTAAACATACCGGGGTTACATGTGGCCTTTGATAAATATTTCTATAGGGAAAACAGCATTATGTGACTTATAAATTAGGCCTTTTGTACCCTGTATTTTCTTACTTGAAACAAATACTGAATATAGAGCACAGTCAATGGTGAATTCTGAGGCAGGAGGATAAGTTTCACTGCTCTTCTTAGTGAACGTTTCTGACCAACTCCTTGTTGATACAGCTTTCCCCAATGTTATATTCTGGTGCCTAGTTTAGCTTAAGTACCACCCCAAGTGTCACACCCTAGTTAAAGAAGGAAAAAAACATCCTTACTGACTTCAAAGGCTACATTTTTAAGAGCTGTGTGACCTGATAATGAAAGACTTCATTTTCACACAGCACATCAGATCACTTCTGGACAAAAATCAAATGAATACTTCCCTTTTCAGTGGAAATCTTAACTTGGAGATTTCCACTGAGCTTCTATGTTTATGTTGTTTATTATCAAAAGCATATTTGTTTTCTACATTTTAAAGACTTACATCCTCAACCCTTTTTGGTACATTTTGATCCAAAAAGTGGACTTCTGTTATACAATACAAAATCACTCAAAATTATGTATCCCATTTTAAAAAATCATCAGTCAAATATTATCTCAGTTACAATAAATCACCTAGCACTCTCTTGAATATAGTTTGGCCTGCCAACCAACCTTCTCAATATTCCTTCCACTCCATTTTGGAATATTACTCACTCAAGATGCACTATCCATTTGGCTCAATGACCCAGCTTCCACAAATCCAGACTCTGCAAGTCTGGCAGGAATACTCAATGAGAAAGTATACCTTTTTAAGGTATGAGATAATGCCTCATAATCACACAAGCTCAAAATTGTGTATTCCTTTCACTTATATCCCTTATATGCAACAGTCACCAGTACTTACTGTTTTCTTTATTGATGTCATTTATTTCCATCATTTAGTCTTTCCTTATTGCCACTTCCCTTTAGCAAGACCTTCTTTCTCATGACTGATTAGTTTGCTCCATTGTCTTCCTTCTCTAATCCATGTTTACCTATTTATTAGCTAAATATTTTTAAAACCCTTTAGTCCAGATGTTCCTCTATATCAAAATCTTCTGTGACTTCACATTGCTTAAGTCAGAGATGGAAAATATGGAGCATGGATTCTGCACCCACCCTTCCACCATATATCACAGAATGCTATCCAGCTGAACCTGGAAAATCCTTTTCATGCCCATTTCTTAATCTTTGTTAATACACAGTTCCAGAAATCTACTATAAGCCAATCTATCTGTAAATCAACCAGGATGTAAGTGGTTACACATGGGATTCACTATTCCTAGTTTTCAGAATAAATTTTCATCTTGTAAACCTAGATTGAACATCTTTCCCCAGCAACCATTCCAGTCTTTTTTCAAAGAACTACTCATGGGCCCTGTGGTGGGTTGAATTATGAACACACACACACACCCTCAAGGGAAAAAAAATCACATTCTTAATCTTAATCCCATTTCTGTGGGTGGGAACCCACTGGAAATAGGATTTCTTGAAGATGTTATTTTTAGTTAAGGTACAGCCAACTGAATCAGAATGGGTCTTAATCCTATTACTAGAGGCCAGTTAGGGAGTAAGACATGGAAGAACCATAAGCTGGAAGTAAACGAAATCTAGAAGAAGGAGAGGGCATTGTCATATGACAGGAAAGCCAAGGAACCCAAAAATTGCCAGCCAGCCAGGATGCTACTGACCCCATCGAGAAGCAAGCCTTCTAATGTCTAAAACTGTGAAACAATAAATTCCCATTGTTTAGCCAACCCATTGTATAGTATTTGTCATAGCAGCTGGGAAACTAAGACAAGCTCTTTAGTTTAATCGTACAATTTCATGAAAAATACCTTTTCCTTCCTTCCTCTATAACTTTTCTCAAAGCATTCCTCCTGTCTAGAATAGCCTTCCTGCTCTTTTCTGCCTATCAATATCCTATATCTTTGTTACAACCCTTATAGTCCAGGCCAACACATTGTGAGAAAATCACAGTCCTTTCGGTGTCTGTGACTCATAGTGCTCCGTACCACATGGTACTCTTGACATTTCTTGTTTAATTTCACATATTATTTAACTTTTTATTTATTTGTGTCTCAAATCATTAAGTGGATTGTAGGTTTCTAACTCATATTTTTACCCCTGTTTTCCATAACCTTGGAGCTATTGTACTGAGAAATTTTTTTATCATTCCTGTGGGAGAAGAAAATGGTATAGGAAAATGCCAATAACACAGGAATAATATAATGGATGGAAGTACAAAGAAAATAGAAAATTATTACTGTAAACAAAGTTTTAAAAAATGTAACTTTACATGTTGCCCCCAAAGGGTCAGGTCACCATGCTAAAGATAATCCAAGCTTTTGGAAACAGAAATCCTATCTGGAGTTTGTAAACAAGAGCTTGATATACACCATGAATTACACTAACTCTTCCTTCTCTTGGAGATATATTATCCAACTAACTGTCTGTGCTCTGTTTAGTTTTGTAAAGCCAAATGAGATCATCCATATTCAGGCTTGTTCAACTCTACTTTTTCAAGTAGCAATCAAACAGCTGTCTTCAGTTGCAACTTTGTGACTCATAATACATTCATCCCAATATGCCCTTGAACACCTTGTAGACCATATCATCATCGTCATAATAATAGTAACACTTAAGCATTGTGTAGTCTTTTTAATCTTCAAAGCTTGTTTAAATTCTATAATGCACTGAAAATGTGACAAGTTTAAAAGGTATGGAGGGTTTTTTATTGTTCTAGGAAAAGGGTGTTGAGCAGTGCAACCCTGATAACAACGTGCAAACCTCTGAGAGGGTCTGCAAGTGGGCAATGTGCTTAGAAAATGAAACTTCAGAGCTAAAAATTTTCAAGTTGAAATTACCTTTCCCTTTAGTATAAATCAAATGGAAATCTTAACCATTTGAGAAATACCAGCTGGCAATATGGTTCTTTTTTGTAAGTGTAGTACTAGGTTACTTTCTAAACTAAGTTTCTTATCAAACTTTGTCTTAAGAAGAAATGAAAGGAGAGTGGATGAAGCTCAAGTAGTCGAGCACCTGCTTCCCATATACAAGTCCCAGGTTCTATTCCTAGCACCCCCTAAAAAACAAACAAACGAACAAACGGTAAAACCAAATCTTATTGGGGCACGGATGTAGCTCTGTGGTTGAATGCCTGCTTCTCCCGTACGAGACCCTGGGTTCAATCCCCAGTACCTCCTAAAAAAAGAAGAACAAGAAGAAATGAAGATTTTGTCTGTCATTAAACAAACAAACAAACAAACAAACAAACAAAACCCTATGTAATCTTGAATACTCCTCCCTGAGGAAATAGTTCTCTATATATTTAGGCTATATTTATCATTTCAGTTACAATGTTATTCTTCCCATTCATCTGAACTGCCTGCCACGCTAATTTGTTTGCAGACTTCTCTTTCTGTAGCTTAAATGACAAATTTTTCTCCTTTAACCCAACTTTGGTTGTTCTTGGCTCTCATTCAGAGAAATCAGAATCGCCCCAAATTTTCTCATTTAGATCCCAGAAAACATCAAAAACATTGCTTCCTTTTCAGACTTCAGTATTTTTCTTTCTGGACCAATTATTTACCATCAATTTCTATAATCTACTGCTCTGTTTCTCAATTTTCTCTCAAAGAATCTATAAATTGGACATCATTAAGGATTTACTGACCAAAGACTAAAGAGTTACTAAAAGAATTATACCCACTTGCTTTATCAAAATTAATATATAACCAGGATTATTGCAATGCTAAAACATTTTCTGGGCCACCGGCTCCCCTGAAGCCTAGCTAGGCAGCAAGGACAAGGCAGTCATTCCTGCAAGGGAAGGCATTTATGCTACATTGATGTGTAAATAAATGCCGGTTGTCAGCCCTGCTGTTGTGGCCCAGAGAAAGTATCTCAGCTCCCAGTTTTCACTCCCTATTTCCTTTTTACCAAGGGGGAAAACAAAACAAAACACACCTCCTTTGCTTGCACTGTTCTTTGTTTTTCCAGGAGGTCAGTGAGTGCCTTTTCCTGACCGTTCTGTAGACGCTCTGCAACCCTAATCTGGGTCATGACCCAAAGGGAACTGATGATCTATGACAATCCTGAAGTATTTTTCTGTTCACCACAGAATAGCACATTTTCAATTATTTTTCTGCAGATATCTTGCTTTCTCCATGCTTAATTTATATTATTATATCTGTAACCATTTCCAGTTCTGTAGGCATACTCATATTTTAATACGTTTCTTAGTATTGACAATTCAATACGATGTCAGCATCCGTCTGCAAACTCCATTAATATAGATGCCCTCCCCTGATTGTCAAGAAGCTAAAGGAAAATGTATTTATAATCCCCTTTAAATACCTTTATAGAACAAAATATACTGCCACAGCATTCTTTTTAAATTTTATTCTTGTATGTTGGCTTCTTTTCCTTTCAAATATTTTTGCTTGGTGGCTAACAAATTCAGCAAGTGTTTTTTTTTTGGGGGGGGTGGGGAAGGAAAATTAATACTTTACTGAAATATAAATGTATTACTTTATGCTTTATCTCATTCAGAATTCTTTTGAGCAATGCTATGTTTTTTCTACAACTAATTCATTCTCATGGTAGAATGCTGTAGACCTTGGTATCTTTTTCTGTGCATTTCTGTTTGATTATTTTAATTATAGAATTATATCTGCAATAACTTGTTGGTTTTGAAATATCATGAAATCCTTTACAGTGTTGGATGGAGGATTCAACAGTAATACCTGAAATAAAGGCTAATGTGGTACATCAAGTTTTATTCTGCAAATAGTTCTTATAGGTCTGTGGGTTTTGAGGTGGGGGTCATGATTTGCCTTTTTGACACATCTGAATCCTTGTTATAATGGGAGGTATGCTCACTATACCTCCCATTATAACAAGAGGATGGTTGAATTGCATTATTTTTTTAAAATTCAACTACATATAGTAACTTTTGCTTATAGTGTAATTGTACTATGAATACTGCTCTATGGTGATTAAATGACCTCTCCACATCCTAAAAAGCATGGAAATTTACATAATGAATATGAAAAGTCATATTAGCTAAATCTTATATTTTGTGTATGTTCAAAAAGTATTCCTTGATGTTATCAGGCAATAGTCAAGTTTATTAAATACATATGGTGTAGTGAGAAAGATTGTAACCCACAATCGAATATCTTTCTCTAAAACTGTGAACGAAAGCCTTTCTATCTTTCTAAGTTGTAAATGAATTTTTCTCCATATCTTAAAACTCACCTTTCCTTAAGAAATGTGCATGGAAATATTAGCATTTTTCAAGAGAGTGTTCTTTTTTTAGACTGTTTCTTTTTTTGCACAACGTTGATTGATTTAAATTTACATCTCAAAGCTTTCATCTTTAGCAGACATTTAATGTTTCTCAACTTGGAGTTAAAAAATTTTATAGGTATGCCACGTGTGAAACCATTTCTTACTGCACAGAGTAAATCAGAGTAGCTCATGGAAACTGAGAGTATACATGGCTAACTTTTTCACATTATCAAATTATTCCCTTCTTGTCAGGAAATAGTGGATATAACTGGTTTTCTTTGGTTGGGAGTCTTTACTTTCTCAGCCATAAATTTTAGCACAAAAGCTCTGAGACTCTTCTACCAATTGCTTATTTCTACCTCTTGCAATCCATGGTTAACTACGTCAATAAAGAGAAAATGATGCTGAGCTTGTGTAAGTATACAAATTAAACATGTTTCTTTTATAGCAATAGAAAATCATATAAAATGGCAAAATATAAATTCATCAAGATTACATAAATGTTGTGTCTATCACAAAGAAGAAAGCTAAAATAAAGCTTTATCTGGGATATATATTATAGGATGACATCTGAATGCTTTTCTTCATAAATTATATTTGATAAAATAGAGTCTGTTCAAGAGACTTTTCCTTTCTTCCTTCCCTCCCTCCCTCCCTCCCTCCCTCTCTCCCTCCCTCCCTCCTCCCCTTCTCCTCTCCTCCCCTCCTCCCTTCCTCCCTTTCTCCCTTCCTTCCTTCCTACCCAAAGAATACTAAGTTGTAGCTGGAAATACTTAGACTCAAATAATCATAGGATTGAAAAGAACCTAAGAACTTGACCAACTGCCCAAGTAATGTAGAAATCCCTTTGTTCTATTCAGTCTCCGACTGAATGCTCCTAGTGACAGAAAAATGATTGCTTCATAAGATAGACGGATTCATTTTTCAGTATTTCTAATTGAAAGAAACCTCTTCCCTGGTTTCCTGCAACATCCACCAATTGTCCCTGGTTCCAGACTCTGGATCTGCTCAAAACAATCTCTTTCCTATGATTTAATTTTCTTTACGTCCTTGAAGGTGACTTTTTCAGTCTCTTTTGTTCTAAGTCCCTCAACATTTTGCCCCTGTGATTGACGCGCCCTTCATCAACTTGGCCGCCCTTCTCTGGACAAGCTCTAGTTTGACAATATTTTCCAAATGTTGGGGCCCAAAATTTTGATACAAGAAATGCCCAGATGAACTCTTATCATTTGTAGGTGCCATGCTGTCATATGAAATGAAAAGATACAGCACTTTTGTCACCATTTTGGGATATTTTTCACACAATTGGCTAATATTGAGCATGTTGGCAATTAAAAGTTCTTGTCACAAAGCTCTTGATAAATAAGTTTTTGCCCATCCTGAGCTAGCAAATAAATTTATCAACTAAAATACCATATTGTTTGGTGTTCATGTGATTGTTTTTGCTAATCGTTTTAGCTGATAGTGATTAGTATTTACAATCACAAATGATGTTAGTTTGGTAATACTTGATTTTAGGTTACTCATGAAGAGTTCTCATAATTATTGCATTTTTAATTTATTTATAAGTCATCTATTTAATAGCATAATCTCGAATTTGACTAGGGGTTGACAACAAGTTTGCTAGCATATAGTTGATGCAATTTACTTTTGCCACTTTTAAAGAATTGAGACATTTTCACATCTTCAGTCTTTTGGCACCTGTTCTGTTCATGATTTCTTAAAGATTACTGGCAATAGTTTCATCATCACATCTGCAAGTTCTTTCAGCACCATGGGATGTTATTCATTAGGAGACTTGAATTCATTTGAGGAGCTAGGTACTTTCTACTATCTCCTCATCTATTCTATAATTTGATTCCCTCTAAGGATGTTTGCTCTAACCTTTCCAGTTTGAAGAGCATGCTCTTTGAAAGAAAAGTTGGGAAAAAAAGAAGTTGAACAGTTCTGCTTATTTTTTGTTGCTTGTTAACATTATGACAGGTTTCCGAAGCAGTGAATATGACCCCAATGCCAGACAGTAATATTAACAACAACAAAACCTTATTTTATCCTAAATTTTTGAAAATTAGTAATTAAAAGTCTTAGTAATATTAGTTAGTGAATATGAACATCCTTGTACTATGGCAGTTGGGAGTTCCCTAAAGTAGAAATCATTGAAAGAGCTAGCACATGGGACAAATTCCTGATGAAACCTAAATGCCATATTGTTTTTTATACATTAAGTGAAGTGAGACCATCTAAAGCTTTTCTTTTCCCTTTTTCTCCGTACCACCCCCTGCCCCCTTCTGATGTTGAATTCGTTGGTATAAAATCAAGAGACATATTTGTACTCAAATCAAGGAATAAACCTTGATTCCAAAATCAAGTTAAGTTTTCAAACTTTTTTTTATAGCAAATACGCTCATTTTGTGATTTAAACCATCTTTGTATGTTTAAAAATCCCTTTTGCAAAAAAGATTCTGAAAGACAGGAAAAACTGTGTTCCTACTCTTTTGGCAGAATTCATACTAGCTTAGTGAAGTTCTGTGAGGGTAAAATGCTTATGGGGTCCTGTAAAAGGTAGAATTCTGGCCTTTGAGTTTAGTGATCCCAGAGTAAAGAAGGACCAGTATTTCAAAGTCCTTAAAATACATTTTAAACAGGTTATAGGACATTTTGGGTTTTCCTTTACAATATTTAGGTGACAATATGTATTGTTTGCTTAACATATGGTTAAATAGATTTATTTACACAGGCTTGCCTATACTAAATACATGTCAATATGTACACATTTATATATTACTCTCAGTCTAAGGGAAACATTAATTAGCAGCTATGCATACAAATAGGCACTTCCACTACATCACTGTGTAAACACAAATATAAAAACATTTTGGGTTGTGCTAAATAAAAGCGTTAATGCTTCAGAGAATTGGCATTTTATATATATATATAAATACATAAACATCTGCCAAACAGCATATTTTTTAAAGACAAAATAGTTGTAAAATTTGAACTTAATAAGATGAGTTTAAAATCATGCAACATGTTAGTATATCAAAAAACAAGACTAATAATAATACTGGATTCTCATGCTAAAGAATTTCCATTAACATTTTTAGTGGAAAATCTATACAAATTAAATGATAATTACCTAGTAATGATTACTATAAAATGGAAAATATATGGAAGAAGGATAGTAGAATTGCATTTCAAAATTAAAGTTTTAAAGAATACTTTAAAAAATCCTCATGTTTTGACAAAATTAAATATATAGTAGCATAACCAGTAGGAAAAGCTTTGGGATGATATTTCTAAACATATAACGAAATATCGTCTACAAAATAAAGGGAGGCTGATAAATTATGGGAAGTTGTATACATTCAGTGATGAATATCTTCCTGGGATGTTTGTAAGGCATTATCATCAGACACCAGGAAATACAGCCAAACATTCACCACCGGCCCATGGGATTTAAACCCATTAGTTGCAAAGACTTTCTTCTGGATCAGGCACAGTCCAAGTTGGCTGTCAGTGTGACTTATGTCACCCTTTCTCTTTCACCACCCTTGCGATTCTACTTCTGTGTGGTGTGGTTTTATTTACTTCTCTTTTTACTTTTCTGCTTGCCTGCAGACTTTCTCCCTAGTTGGTCAAGTTGCTGATGCTACAATGGTAGACTTTAATCTAGTTTGTTTATCTCTGACAACTGTAGCTGTCAGGAAGAAATTCTTCTAGTGTTAATTTTCCTTTACAAGTCTTGTCTTTTGGTGATAGTTCATTGAAATGAGACTAATTCTAGTATAGGTTATTTTGGTTCATTCTGTATCATGGTTACATACTGCAGGCAAACTCCTTGCCAGTCGTTTCACATTCAGTGCCATTGGGCACATGGTGAATGGAAGGGAAGATAAATATATGCCCCATGTGGGCAAAGCTTGCGTCTCCTTTTTTTTTCAGCACTGTGTAGTCAGTGCTTAGCACAAAGTAGGTGCACAAAAATATTTGTTTAAAGTTCAGTGAGTCAATTTTTCAAGAAAAAAAAAAACATGGGCTACTTCTGGCAGCTTATTCGTACCAATCTAATAAGAAATTATACTAACTGTGTGGATTATTTAGTTCTTCCTCTTCTGATTTATATACCTACTTTTTTGTCTCTTTCTTTTTTTGTCCATTATTGTAAAATTACACAGTTTTAGAGCTTAAAAGGACTCCAGATGCCATTTTACAGATGAGAAAATTAATTGAGATCTACAGTAAGTTAGATCTATAGTTAGAATTCAAAACTCAGGTAAATATAAATATTTGAGTGTACTTACCATGTGCTACTCTATAGCAATGAATTAAACCAACAAAATCCCTTTCCCTCCCCTACCAAAAAACCTGGTCTGCAATGGATATGCTACATATATGACAACTGCTCACCAAACTAATTAGGAAGCTGAAATTTCTAAATATAATTTTAATTTAAAAATTAAATATAATTGTCTAAATATTTTCAAGGCGAAATAATGACTTTCTAAATTATACTTAGCTTTCTTTAATTAGTCACAGGGCAGTTTGATCCTGCAGGTTTAGGAGGGGTAGATGATTGAGCCTGCCATTATGGTAGGAACTCCATATTTGTGGCATCTCCCTTAATCCTTTCAACAACTCCAAAGGCATTATTATTCCCATTTTACAGATGAGTAAAATGAGATTGAAAAAAAAAAATAGCAGAGCTAGTAACTGACACTGATGGGTTTTGACCTGTGAAGACCTGACTCCAAAGCCCATATTCATTGTTACACTACAGTGAATCCCCCACTGCCAGCTAATCTGCCAGAAAACTAACCTTTACAGCGTGACTTGCTCCCTAAAGGATCGTAGGGCTACCGTGCTGCATTGCACCTGGATTCTTCAGGTGCTCATCATAGCGGATCTCACTGAAACGTGATACAATTTTCGATGCCAGAGATTAATTAAATACCGGATAAAACCAATATGGATTGCATTTTTGACTCAGACTCAGTAATGATTTCTATTTCACTTATAAAAGTAACATGAGCTAGCAAGCAGAAGTCTGCATTTGAGGCTCCTTAAGAAATTCATATTCCAGCTTTCGAACTAAAGCGATTGCCAAATCCAGTGGACATAAATCTTTCTGGAACCCTGCTGCACTGGAATTTGTTCAACACACTCTCATGAAACACTCTCTTCCCTCAGCTCCCCTACCTCCTGGATGTCCTCAGGTGTCTTTACTGCTCTTTCTTGGTTTCCTGTTGTCTTCAGGAATTCTATCTGCCTCCCATTCTAAGTCATCATATTCTCCCCAGGTGATCATGTCCTCTATTATGGTTTTAACAACCAAAAAATAGGCTGATAGCTCCCACATCTTTATCTCTGCCTTGACCTTTTCTCAAATCTACAGATGTGCAAATCTAAGCACATTTATTTCCCCTTGAATGTCCCAATGTTATCTCACATTTTGCTTGGCCAAAAATGAAACTCATCTCCCCTATCTTCTTCCTTGTCACCTGCACCTCTGTAGTAATGTATTTGTAATCTATCTGAGCTCAGATTTCTCTGGGCTCTGGATAAATATTAGATCATTTACATCGATGCATATGGTTCATTAGGATGTGATCCTCTAATGGGAAACCCATAAGACCCAGCCATGCTTCTACGTCTTCTGGCCTTCCACTTCAGGAATCCCCTTATGTGATCGAGAATAACTTCACTCCTACTCTTCAGTGTTAGCCTCTCTGTAGAAGTTTGCTGGATATGAGCCACATGAAGATGCCATCTTCCCTTTGGCATTGATGGTGGTATCCTTCTTGAGGACTTTGCTTCCATGCAGTTCCCCACGTTTGGTGACCGATCCTGCCAGATGTTGCCATTACACTTCACAGATAATACGATCCTTTCCCTTGCTTTGCGGAACTTTGTCACTGGAGCCCCAAAGAGGCACTGAAAGGGATCTTCTATTTCTGCCTGCAGTCCGTCTCTGCAGAGGACTGGTGTTCTGTGGTGGGGGTGGTAGGTGGGGGTGCCTGCCAAACGAATCCCATCCTGCCCTTCACTTTCCTAACTCTCTGTTATCTCAAGCATCTGCGGGGCAACCTCCCTCCTCTCTCAGTTTAAAATACAAGCTTCCATTCTAAGTAACACCTGCCAATGGCTTCTCTAAGCTAAATTACTGGCCCTATATAGTGTTGTCCACTCAGCTTTGTTACCAGCAATTCAGCAAAGGGCACCAGCATATCTCAAGGCCAGAAGATTGGGAGTCATCCTAGGTGCCTCCTCCTCACTCACTCTCAAAATCCAACCCATCGCCTACTTCCCACTGAGTCTAGATGAGTTTTTCTTGAACTTTAATGGGCACATGAATAATCAGGGGATCTTGCTAAACACAGTTTCTGATTCAGTAGGGATGGGGTGGGGTCTGAGATTCCCCTTCCAGGTAATGCCCATGCTGCTGTCTGCAGACACTTCCCACTCATCTCATCATTCATATTGCTGCCTCTTCTGGCAGGTTTCCTCACACTGACTCTGCAATAAGCTGGAAATTTGACCATGGCCTCTGCATAGAATTTTTCTCTCTCAAGTCCTGGTGAAAATCCATGCTTTTTCATATGGCTTAACTATGTCCTCTAAAGACTGAGCCCTTGCCAACCTCTCCAGACTCATCCCACAGCATCTCACAGATTTTAATGCAATAAATGCAAGATTCATCTTAGGTGCCCCTTCCTCCAGGGAGCCTTCTCTGATTTGTAGCCTCTGCACTCTTTATTATGGTATTTACCACATGTTCCTTAATATTTCTGTCCCGTGTTTATCTTCCATTTCTGTAGCATAAGCTCCTTAAGACAAAGAAGCATGTCTTGGTCACCTTCACTATCCACTGTGCCTAGGATAGTGCTTGAATAAAGTAGATGCTCTGTAATAGTTGGCCAAGTAAAACTGAACATAATCAAATTTTCCACTTTCCATTTTTAAAAGTGCATCACACTCTTGAAGGCAAAAGATGAATATGTCATCATATTTTTAGTGGAAAACTACAGAATCAGTTTGAAGGATTGGACCCTTTTCAGAAACAGTGGCAGAGAATGATTCAAGAAATTAATTAGAAACTGGTTGCTTTTAAGACTCGTCTCCCTTGTAGCACATTTTGCTCATGCACCTTATATAAACATCCTAATTTTTTTATCATCTGAAAACACAGAAAAGTATATGAAATAACCTGCCAGTGATACTGTTTGTATGAGCTCATTTATAATTATAAATGTCAAATATTATGAAAAGAAGAGAAGAAGACATAGGGACACATGCGAAATATACTAGTAAAAGTCACAGTTAATAAAATAGGACTGAAATGTTAATAAAAAGAAGTTGGATCAAAAAGACAACTTATAGCAACCTCTAGAATATATAAAGTTTTGCTTTGTACAAAAGCGTTATTAATTTCAAACCATGTTGTTTCATTTTTAATATTCAGACATTTCATTTGAAATGCATAATACATTCAGCCGAAATATTCTGATGTCAGCTACAATCACAGATGAGGTAAAAAAGCAAAGTTTGGGTTTCCTTCTGGCTGTGTTTAGATGACTTATTAAAATGTGCAGGTATGGAAACCCTCCTATTGGGAGATCACAGCTGCACATTTCACTCTCTGCTTCAGCAACATACCAGGGAAAATTCATGATTGATGGCCTGTGGAAAGATTAGAAGAAGGAAAAAAATATGCTACACTTGCTTCTCTACAAGCAGACTGAGTTACCCTTTTTTTTTTTTCGTAACTATTTTATTCTCAAAGCTGTTTGCATGTGAGCAAATTCAGTTGTTTTAAAGCTTTCTTTCCATGAGAAAACTTAGAGATAAATAACTTAGTTTATGGACAAATGGCCCCTATTAAATGTGATATTCAGTTTTTTTTTTCCCCTCTGCTTTAATGCATTTCTTTTCTTTCTTTTTCAATTATTTTGACAAAATAGGTGACATTCTTAACAGAATTATAAAATGTGTCACAAATGAGGGTGTGGGCATTGTGAAAAACTCTTTTCTTTTTTTTTTTTTTTGCAGAAGGGTTAAAATTAAGCCCAATTCAATTCAAAATTATTTCATCTGTAGAAGAACATACAAAGTGAAAAAGAATTCCAAGAGCTATGGAGTACTATCAAATGGAATGAGAGAAAGCAAATGAAGGTTGAAAGTTTGTCAGGTGCGGTATCCTCCTAAAGTTAGCCAATAGAATTAAAATTGAAATGCATGCAAAATTTATTTAAAGTAAATATTGCTGACATTGGAATATTTCCATTCTAAAGAAATGACATCGATTTGGGAAGGAAAATTCTTTGGCAATTCTGGAATAGGCCCTAGAATACTCAGCTTGCTATATGTTTAAATTATTGGGAAGAGTGAAATGGTTGAATATTCACTTAAAATATCATTCACAAAAAGGCCCATTCTTCTGTATAGAAGGAGAAGGCTATAAAGTGCAAATAAATATCATATTTGGAAACAATCCATTTGCTCCATTCTAAATAGATGCCACTCTTCCACTTCTCCAAATGCAGACGCCCACCCTCCACACTCAGAATTTCTTGCTCTGCTGAGCATTAGAAAGAACATGCAAACAAAATTATTAAAAGAAGTACTCCATTGGTTCAAATATTAATAGCAACATTAAATATGCTGAGCAATGCTATTAGGTGAAGATGTTATTTTTTTTCCCCCAAGAGCAGGCACCTTCACATTAAGACATTGCTGATCAAGTGCTGATCTTATAACATGTTTCTGGAAGTAAGGGCTAAACAGAGGAATGAAACAATACATATTCAATATTTAGCTCAGGGCATTGCATACAAATACTTGGAAAATTTTGGCCGTGATGATGATGATGATGATTGTGATAATGATAATGATAAAATATACACACAAATACATGGTGCAGGTAGTAACTACTATAGTGTATAATAAATGCAAGCAATATTTACTTATATTTTAATAAGTCCTACAAATTTCAAAAGTACTACAAATTTCCTCCTCTAGATCTAGTGTCACAGATGTATAAAATGATGTAACAGGTATAAACTATTAATATTTTCTACATAATTAGGAAAATGTCCATATATTTTAAAATTAAATCCACAGAAATTTTGTTTCCTTTTCCAAATCAGCACTTGAGTGTTTAGGTTTGAAGTTTAAGGAAACAAAACCAACATAAAACTTGAATACACTGGTAGCAAATTATAAATGCTTTGGCAATCTTTTGGAGCAAAGAAGTGAAAATTGTGCAAAGTGGTTTAGAGAAATGTAATATGTGTACTTCAGTGAGGGGAGCTTAACATTTTGCTTACTAGTCTCTGAAATGTGGGTCTAGCAAATTAAATAGTTACATGAAATACATTTTAAAACCCACAAAAATAAAGAGGTGGGTTAAAAACACTGTCATCCTTAGGAAATCACAAAACATTGAAGGCCTTACAGTGCTAGAGGAATTATTGTTTCTAGTGACATTTTCTTTAGAAATATTCTTTGAATCAAATTTCAAATTCTCTCCTAAGCACCTTGTTCCTAAGGAAAATAATAATTGTCAAACTGCAAAAATGAGTACTTAGGAATTGTTCAGATACAAAATCTAGCAGAGCACACTGTTTCAATAATTTTTTAAAAACTTGTGATTCATTGGGTCCAGAAGTGAACACAGTTCCTGCTTCCTATGTTGATTTTTAAATGCAAAAATGTGACTTCACTGATCCTGTGATCTCCTGAATGTTTAATGTATCTATTTTATTGACCTATTACTCAATAAGAAAATATTGTCCTCTCCTAGCTATATGAAGGAAAAGTAGCCTAGCAGTAATTTGGTGCATAGAAAATTCTGCATAAATCTGCCTGTATTTCAATTATGGTAACATTTTTATCAGGCCAAAATAATTCTTCAGTCAAGAATTTTCCTCTTGCAATTAATTGTCAAAATTCAGAAGAACAATTTGGATAAGCAAAGAGAAATGGGCTCTCTTGCGATTCTTTTGGGAAGTGAGAGCTAAAATTTGGCACTCCTAAATATTAGTTAACATTTAAATTTTAGATTAAGAATTATGACAATGGAGTCCTTTTCAAAGAAAAATAATCATTTTCTTAGCTTCTATGGGGGAAAATCACTTTTGCTCAAAGGTTATCTACTGATTGTCTTCTTTGCCAATATTTTATAAGCTTCCATAAATAAATATCTTTTTTCATCTGTAATAAAATCCACACACCTGGCCTTAAATTACTAAATCCAACTGGTCAGTATGTTTTGGATAAAATTACTAAGCGAATCCAGAGAACCGTTTCTTGAGGAACACCAGAGTGACATGGTCTTTTGGAATAAGGCAACTTACAGTATTCTAACAAAACACTGTTTCAGAAAAATGCAGTAGTAGCATCGATCTTTTATTTACATTTAAATCCATTTAGGACACTTGCTGAAATGGCTATTCACAAAACAACTCCTTTTACACTTCCAAAAGTGCCCATCTCTTTAAAACTTTTGCAACTGCAATATGACTGCATTTTAAATGTTGTCAGCTACTTAGAATGATGGGACACTCTTTGTTTGTCAGTTCATTAATTTATTTAAGATGTGTGTATGGTCGGATTCATGAAGGTAATAAATCTCCCTTGTAGAGACAGATAATTACTTTAACATGGCAAGACACAATAACATAGAACTTAATACAAAGCGAGGTTAGCATATGCATGATAGGAAACAATAGAACCCAAGTATTAATAGAAAATAAAAAACAGTTCTCAATTACATAATCATTGGAGAGAACACATTTAGAAGTTGAACATTTGATATTTTCTCCCTCTAACAAGCTTGCCTTATTGCTAGATACTTTCCCACATTAAAATTCCACTAATGCCACCGTATTTGGATCTCTAGGGAGCCCTTTCCCCTCTCGAAAATATCTTGGGGTTTCACAAAAATCGTTTGCCTGTCTCCCTGGATTGAACCTCAAAGGCTTCTTTGACGCAAGTGTTATTTTGACCACGTGAACATGGTTTCCATTTTTTAACTAGATTAAAACATGCATGAACAAACTGCTCATTGAACTTTAATGTTGCTTTGTTGCTTTGATGGTTTACAGATTTCTCTTTCATAGATGGTTTTCCCCCTATACATTCTAAAAGTGAAATGATACATTGTAATTTGAATGATAATTTTGTTTTGATGATTTAATTGATAGCAGACAGAGGGATACAATCCCTGCTTTTTCATTTATGTTTTTCCCCCTGCTGAACAGATGAGACAACTAGGAGTTTCATAAACATCTGTAAATAATTAAGGGATGTTACACTAAACTGCATTTCCTTTACCTTCACCCGGGCTTTTCTTGAGGAACTACGTGGTAATCCTGCTTCAGAAACAGAGCACCTTCTTCTTGTCACTCAGAAATCTTTGCCCTTAGTTTTTGTTAGTTGAGGTGATGATTAAAGGCAATCTACCCACGTAATTTTCATGACGCCAAGGAAACTCTTCCCCACCCTTTATTGTTATCATCCCGACAGTCTGCATCCACTCACTTCACCTTTAGTATTAGCCGAGCATTCTAAGAGCTGTGTTTTTTTACAAAACTTTTCTCAAAAAAAAAAAAAAAAAAAAAAAAAAAAAAATCCTGCCAAAAGCTGGGAAAAAAATCTGAACATGGCTTCTAATCTGCTTGCTGGATTCTGCAGCAATTCCATATTTTAGAGGAGCTGTTCGTCTCTGTAAGGACATGTAGGAAAAGCAGGGTGCCAGCTGTTCAAACCTGCTCCACCTCTGTTGCATCCAAGAAGCTATTCATTTCCGTTTATCAGCTATTAGAAAGATTAGATTACATCCCAAATGGACTCTGACATTCCGTGTGGAGCATCCTCAATGGATAAGAAAACAAAACAAAACAATACAAAAAACAAAAAAACCAGTTCTGCTACCAAAATGTCTCTTTTGGCCTCAGTCCTAACAGGACCTTACAGTTCAGTAGAAAGAAAAATTCTATCGGCAAGCTGAAAAACAAATCAAAACACTTTCATTGAGTGCTGTTTGGTTATCCTAACACATATGAGGTCAAAGTTTGAGAAGCTACTATATATTTATTTTGACCTACTGCCTTAAGTTTTTCAATGTTGTTTTCTATTTATGGAAAGTCATAGCCTCAGGAAGTCTTATGGCATTCCCTAGACAAACTATTTTTCTATAAATCCACCTTCTAAATTCCTCCTTCCATCTCTCTTCCTCTACATTAAGAAAGTTGGTATTACTGGTAGTTGGCTAGATTTTTCCACTGAAAAGTTCAGGAAAATTGGAAGAATTTTTTTTTTTCTTTTAGTCACTAAGAGATTTATTAGGAGGTAGACACAGAGTTAGGGGAAAACTTAGCTCAATAAATGTTTTAAAGCTATCTTGTGAGGGCTCCAGCTTTGAAATTTTACATTTCTATTGAAATCTAATCGAAATGTAGACTAGTACACGTAAGTGTCCACCTGGAAGACATTTCACAAACCGAGCAAACGCATGTACTCAGATCAAAAACAGAACAATATTAGAATCCCAGAAGGACCTCTCCTGCTCCCTTCTGCTCCCTTCTCTCCACCAATGGCAACAATCAGGCTGGATTCTATTTATTTTTTAAAGGATTTAGTGGATTATTATAAAGAAAACACCCACTTTGTATCCACCACCCACATGAAGAAAATTGAGCTTCACCAGCCCTCAGAAGCCCTCCATGTGTCCCATCTCACTCACAGCCCGCTCCTGCCCTTCCAACGTCATCACCATCCTGACTTTTACAGCAATCATTTCATTGCCTCTTTGTTTTAGTGGTTTTATCACCCCAGCACGAATCCCTGAACGCTATAATTTAATTTTGATATCTCTGATAGCTGTCAGAATAGTTTCAAACAATGACTAGAACATTTATTTGGGTTTACTTGATATTTCTAAACTAACGTTTACAATGTATGCTGAAAATCTTGGTATTCTGAAGCTTGAAGCAAGTTAAAGTGTGTTTGTCCATGCTCTGGAGGAAGAGACAAACCAGTAACTAGCACTCTAACTCCCTCTCTGAAGAGGCTCTGGAATGAAGCAGCAGGAAGGAAAAATTAACTACCTTCACTTAACTGGTTCTCCCCTTAGGCCAAATTTTTGATTGCTGACAGACAGATTTGCATTTTGACTGTTTGTACCTTACCTGGGGTATGAATGAATTAACAGAGAACTCCAGTCTCTAGCCCTGACAGTTCCTTTTCCCTTGTAAAGCGCATGTATTCACCACCTCGTTAAATGGAAGAAAATGAACAAAAATATAAACAAGTTAGAAGGGCAGACAGCAGGGGTGGTCTTCTATTAATTCCAAGCTGGGAAAAAGATGGCCCTAGGAACAGTTAGGAGATAAGTCTTCATGCCCATTGCAAGGCTTTCTTTCCTTTATCACCTATATTTCATTCAAAAATTAGTCCAGGCCACAGGGGCAGGGTGTATAAGTGGAAACCGAGGAGAAACAAACAAACAAAAAATCACACACACACACACACACACACACACACACACAGAAAAAAACAACCCTCCCCACCAAGAGTGCTTGTTGCACACAA
This sequence comes from Cabassous unicinctus, assembly GCA_029593785.1. Classification (NCBI taxonomy): domain Eukaryota; kingdom Metazoa; phylum Chordata; class Mammalia; order Cingulata; family Chlamyphoridae; genus Cabassous; species Cabassous unicinctus. The sequence goes on along the minus strand of JAQZBX010004232.1, from coordinate 26,680 downwards.
TATTTCTTTTGGCAAAGTTTAGACATGTCTTTCTAGTTAACAAATGTATTCTGCTGTCAGCTTCTTTTAAGAATTATTCTCCATGCTTCATGCCAAATAACCTCTTTAAATATTAATAAATAACTCCAGGTATCTTAGAGAGTCTGTGCTTGAGGAATTATGCTAATGCTTTCAATAGAAATGACAGTGGGAATCCCCCCCTTAGATATTTGCTCCCAGGAGTAGGCTTCCCCAAATGCTGCCTCCAAATTGGTGCACTCCTACAAAAGGCGGAATAAAAAGAAAGTTCAATTTATTGTCTTCCTGTGAGCTATGGCGTGCACAGATTCACTGCAGGCCTCTCCTAAACCGTGTGGTTTCATTGTCAAGATTCTCCATTGTGCATCCAAGCCAGGCAATCCTGATTCTAGCCATAAGACTGACATCATGACGTTTACTGCTTAGATAAACAAGAAGAGTCAGGAGTAAATGGATGGAAGAACTCACTGAATCTATTTCTAGTGCCCGTGCCAACATGGTGGAGCCTCGAAACACTTTGATTAATCCTGTTACCATGGGTGTGTCTTGTGTTTGGTGTGTGGCTGTCACCAACTGTGTGTATGTGTGTGTATTCTTGGCTTAATCCCAGTCAGCTGATTTCATTTTCCAAGCTATCCCTCAGACACTTCAGAATGCATACAACAAAAGGAAAAGTTCTTTTCCGGAGCTTTAAAATATTCCAAGTCATTCTTTCAGTAAATCACCCTTTCCACATAGACTTGTGTCCAAGAGATACACGCAACATTGCAGATATTTATCAGCTAAGCTTTGTGACACTAACAAAGGCTGAGATAATTTACAGAGGGGTGCAAGGACTAAGGACAGCAATATTATAAGGTGACCCGTGTCTCAGCCTTCTTCACGGGAGGATATTGACTCCCGCCCTTTGGCTTCATCCAAACACAATATCAAACAAGAGCCTCTGACTATACCGACCCCATTTATCTCCAGGAGAATTAAAATCTGCATCAATTGCCATTTAGTCATATCGTTGTTTCATTCTGAAATTAATATATCTTTTAAAATAGCACATCCCATATTTTAAATTTTTATTTTGTTTTGTCCTGAATTGGTGGCATAGGGGGCATATAGAATATTATTAAGAAACAACTAGAAAGTTACTATCCTATAATGCAAAAAAAATCATATAATTGGTTAATATTTGGGTAATGTGTATATATATACACACATACATGTATACATATACATATGTACGTATCTTTGTTCACATAAGTATATATATACTATATAAATGAGCATATATATGTACATATACATGTATGTATACATGAATGGGTCATAAAATACATTTATATGTCCCATTCTTATTGAATTAGCATAATTAATTCAACTGTCTATTTTTGAGCATTTAGATTGTATCTAAAATTTTGTGTTAAAAATAACTTTTAATTAATAACTTTGTGCATAAATCTATGTCCATATTTCAAATTACTTCCTTAATGGAGTTTCCCAGGAATGCCATAAATGACTCTAAGGAAATGAAAATTTTAAAGACTGGTAGTTGTGTGTTTCACCATAAAGGTGAACAGCTGTTCATGATCTAGGCTCCGATTATCACTCTAAAACTCATTTCTCTCACCACTGCTAGAATAACCCTTCCCAGAAGTTATACCAAACTACTCACAGGCCCATCAATAATGCAAATGCTGTTGGCCTCCATTTTTGCCTCCTTTCTTTGTCCCCAGGCTTTTCCCTTCTCCAGAACCTCTCATCTGTCCCATTGCATATTGGAAGCCTCTCCTCCGGCATATCTTCCCTGATTCTCCCCAAGACTAATGCAGTTCTTCTCTGATTTGTGCCTACAAAATCTCTTCTTCACTCCTCCTTTAGCGTTCACCTCAGTGCCTTGAACTAGCCTATATACCCATCTGCCTACACATCTAAATTTTAAACCCTTTGAAGACGTAGATTCTAGATTATTCATCTCATATCTAAATGCCCAGCACAGTGCTTGGCATAATCAAGATATGTTGAATGAATGAATGAATAAGGAACAACGCGTTGCATAGGATCTCACCAAATTCCCACTGGGATAAGTGGATGAACAGGATGGAATGGCACTCGCGTTCAGGACTGAAGGTCAAGCATGCAGGTTCTGTCTGCTAGCTTTTCTATTCTCCCTGGGTTTCAATGTAGGGCAGAGATTTGCATCACAGACTTTAGCGTCAACACCAGCATTTTAATCCCAGCACTGCCAGTTACCAGCTATGTAGTTTTTGATAAGTCGTTTTACTCCTCAGAGCCTCAGTTTCCTCATCTATAAAATTGGGACAATAACACCTATCTCTAAATATTGTTGTGAGGATTAAAGGAGATAATATACATAAAATGTTTTACATTCATGTAAGTCCTCAATATCTACCTGGGCATTTAAAATCACTTCCATTGCCACAGTTAAGGGGGTCCATAGGATCTCCTTAGTGTACAAATCAATTTCTTATACATACATGCACACATTCATATTTACATATTTCATGTTTCTCTCCAGTCTCCTATTCTCTTATTACTCAGACAATTGTGACCTTCTACCTATGTCCCTAACACTTTAATCTCCGGAATTCTCATTGCTTTATCTTCTGTGGTCAAAGATAAAGGCAGCTAAAAAGAGGCCACATGATTTCAGCCTTCCTCAACTCAATAAAAATAATATTAATAATCACAGTAATACTTTTTCCTTGTACAGTACTTTATAGTGTATGTATGTCCTATAATTTGATCCTCACAACCTTGCAATAAGGCATGTAAGACAGGTAGTATTATCCTTGTTTTGCAGATGAGGAAGCTGAGACAATGACAGGGAAGGTTAATTGACACTTAAGGTCATTCAGTTGGTAAGTGGCAGAGACATAACTCAAGTCCAAGTCATCTAACCTGAATTTTTTCCATTCCATCCAAGTGCTTCTCTAGAAATGCTCAGTGGCAACACGGAGAAGAAAAAGATAACAAGAAATGGGGAGAAATGCAGGAAGAGTACACAAGAGTGCTGGAAATTAATTAAATTAATTTAGGAATACTCTATGTTAAGAAAATTCCAAAATGTTTGTGAGTAGAAGGCAAATTTCAGTTTTGAAGTCTGTTTTCTGTACACATCAATTAACAATGTAAAAGCATCTTTCAAATTTGTGGAGGAAAGTATGCATTCTCAAATCTGAAATCTGTAAAGTGAAATCTGTAAAATTAATATGCAGGATCAATTTGAGTATTCTTTATTTAAAGCCTCAGATATGTACTAGAACTCAGTTGACATCAGTCGGTTTTAAAAATTAAAATCGTGAGAAAAAAATAGGAGATATTCCTTCTTATTCAAAATTATATAATCTTCAAGTTTGATATAGAATGGATTTATTTTCCTGGGGAAAAAAAACAACCAAGTACATCTTTTCCCCCAAAAGTGAAAATAATATTCAGCAGATTATATTTTTCTTTCTTTCTTTCCTCTTTCTTTCTTTCTTCCTTTCTAGGAGGTGCAAGGGATTGAACCTGGGACCTTGTACATCGGAAGCAGGCACTCAACCACTGAGCTATGCCAGCTCCCCTAACTAATTATAGTTTTTGTAAAAATAATTCAAACTCTACAGACAATGAGGAAGTTGAAAAAAAAATCATCTCCGTTCTCATCCACTTCTGTATATAAGCACATAGAAAAATCCCTTTCTTTTTCTTTTTGTTGAAGCAAAAAGTGGATTCTCCATAATGCAGTTTTGTGCTATTTCCCCTTCCTCCTTGGCTCCCTCTAGCATCCTGAGGTGAATGAAGCTTCCTGCCAGGCATCTGCATTCATTCCTTCAGCTCTTTATGTACTGCAGGGCTTCTTAAGAAGGGGTCCGTGAGCTTGAATTGAAATTCAAAAAAGCAGTATTCTTATGGGGACGTGTTGGTGCAGGTGTGATATAGTTATTAAATAACACACAGTATAGTGTGGACTTAGTAAGGGGTCCGTGGTTTTCACCTGGCTGGCAAGGGGCCTGTGAGACAACAAAAGGTTAAGAACCCCTGATATATTGAGTCAAAAAACAGTGGAACACAAAGGAAATCATATGTGTTGAATCTGGCAGGTGAATTCATCCCAAAGTGGCTTGTTATGAATATGGCTATTTGCTGGTGTCAGAATTGCTGGGGATTAAATTTAAAAGCACGAAGAATGCTGATAAATATAAACCCTCATGACAGATACTCTGAAATGCCAATGAAAAATTTCCCAGGGAAACAAAAAGGATACTCTCTGAGAATATATCAGGAAGAAAATAAATTTTACTTCCTGGTGTGTTCTTGTCAAAAGATCCTTGAATACCAGCTAAGATGTAAACTCTCACCAAAATATACAGAACTACAACTTGCGTCAACACGTACATCTATAAATACAAAGGCTTTTCCAATTTGTTTGAAATTCATTTGGTTTAAGTGAAGGAATTCACCCGAGAAAACTAATAATATGCTTTTATATTTCTTTCAGAACTTCAGTGTTTTCAGGTATAACAATAGCTCTTTAATACCATGCTTAAGAAGCTTATGAGGGAGGCTATGAAGCAGGAGAACATCTTAATACTAGCAGGGTTATCAGAAAGCCTTTTACGTACTAACCCCCCATAGCAAGATCAAATCAAACTAAGTCCATGACAAACTCTCTTAAGGCATTTAAATTAATTTGGGAATTTCAATTTGAGTCTATAAAACTTCATCAGCTTATCACAAAAATAAAGAAGAATCTAATTGATTCCTCTTTCAAAATTTAAAGTTTTAAAGAAATGTAATCATTGCTTTTAAGCAAGAAGCATTTTCTATTCTAAGATATTAAAAGTACTAAAAAGTGAATTGCAAAAATACCTCATTTACACAACAGAGGCATTCCTAAAACAACAACAGCAATAAAAACAAACAAACAAAGCATGCTTAGTGCCAGAAATTTTGGTAATGGAAGTGAATATTAAAATAAAGGGAGGTTCATTATTTAAAGGAAATTGGTAATACAATATTTTACCAAAAAGAACTTTCTGATTTCCTTTGCAAGTTTCAATTTTGAACTGCAAGATTTTATTAGTGTAAGAAAAATGCATACCAAATGTGTAAATATTTGGAACTATGTTTAAGTAATTACAACTGAAGTAATAATTGAATTTTGGTGTGTCCAAATTATCTCCAGTTTTGAATGAGTAAGTGTACGACATTTGTCCCAGCTCTTGCTGAGCATTGTAACAGATGGGCCATTTTTGTCACCCTGAAGAGGAAAGAACAATATCTTCCTTTGCCTTAAGGTACAATCTACTTTAAGGCCAAATTCCTAGATCTCTATGAAGTGGCCGAGATGGGTAAAAGCCAATTTCAGAAGAAACAGGTCCTGAAACTCTTCCCTGAATAAACTACTATGTAGCTGAGTTGTTGGGCCAGGGTCAAAAACTCTCAGATTCCTGAACAGGAAATTATTCCTTTCTTCTTTGTCATACATAGCTATTTTGTGCCAGCCATACAACACATAGAGAAAAGAGAGTAAGATTTTTCTTAATATCTTTGTTAAACTGAATACCTTGAAAATGGATTCAAACCAGAATTTTGTCTAAAATTCTTAAAACCAATTTTGCAAAATTATTTAACCAATATCATTCATTTCTCCTCATTCTCCTAGTACTTGCATCTGATGTGGCACTTACGTGTTCTACTCGATTTGGGAGTTAATTACATGCCCATGTGTCCTGCTGATTAACTGGCAATTTGAAGGAAAAGTCCAGCCCTTGGTCATCTCTATAGACCACAGAGGGCCCAGCACAATTTCTTACATGCAGCACGAACCTTAATTGACCTCTCAGCAGAATTCAATACTTTTGATTACTTTTCTCCTCCAAACTCTCTTTTCTCTGGGCTCCTCTCTTAGTTTTCCTTATCCTACTTAGACCACTCTTTCTCAGTGTCTTTTTCTTCCTCCAGTTCTTCTGCCTGACCCTTAGATAGTGCTGTTTCTCAGAGCTCTGTCCTGTGCTTTCTTTCCTTCTCACTCTACATACGTTCTCCTCAGGCAATCTCACATACTCACATGGCTTCAATTACCATCCATAAAAGCAAATCTGAAATGTATATCTCCAGCTCAGACCTCTTTTCTGAGCCCCAGACCATGTTTTCAAATGCTTACTTGTCATCAACAATTGAGTGTCTCACAGGCACCTTAAAAGCAACATGCTCAAAATGAGCTCATCTGATTTCCCCTGAACCTGTCTCCCTCCAGTTTCCTCAGTCACCATAGCCAGTTGCCTAAACCAGAAATCTAGGAATCTGTTTCCATCCCCATGTCTAAGCTAACAGCCAGGTCCAACTAATTCTACATTCTAATTATCTAGTATCTATTCTCATCTCAATCTCCACAGCCACATCCTGCAATAGCCTCATAACAGTCTCTCTGTTGTCTACTCTTCCCTCCCTTCAAATTTTTCTCCATCCTTCCTCTGAGTGATTTTTCTTGAAACCCCATTTAACATGCTTTCTTGGCTTCCGATTGTATTTGGAATAAAACAAAATCCACACCATGGCCCATAAAATTCTCTACTGTCAGGCTCCTGACTAGCTCTTGGAGACCTCAATTTATGCCACTCCCCACTTTGTTCCTCTTACTCCTTGAATATTCCAACATGTCTCAGGATTCAGGACCTTTAACTAATTGTTTTCTTGCCTCAATGGGCGCGCTTTCTTTCTTTCCTCTTTTATCCTTTTAGCCTAACACTGACTTTTACACATTCTTCACTTCTTAGTTTAGAGGTCACTTCCTCATAGGAATTTTTTGTCTTTGCCCTCCCTATCAGATAGTCTTCTTATAAGATCTCATGACAACTGCCTCTTATCTTTTATAACATGCATCTCTAAATGATGTGATTTTTTTCCATGCAGTCAGGCCAGGCAGTTCTTTTCCACTGATGCATTCTGCATGTCCAACACAATGACACACAGTAGTCCTCAAAATATGAACAGAAGCTGCTCAATAAAGGTCTACTGGATGAATAGCTGTACTTAATATATATTATGCAATACAGTTTTTAAGTGCATAACCAATAAAGTTTTGGAAGAACCAAAGAAACAATGTTATATTTTATTTTTATTCTTGTTTCCACAAAAGATTTAAAGTCAGTACTTCAGTAATATTAATTCTAGATTCAATAGCATAACTCATATGCTTAAGAGAAAGTGGAATTTTTAGCAAATGCTAAGATAGACTAGCTTTTTCATTACTGGTAGACAAATACTTGCAAAGAAGAGATTTATTATTGCAAAAATGACTTTATAATCTTCAATGTTCCAATGAAGGAAATCATCTGTTCAGATAAAAAAGGCACTTTAGGAATATACATTCAGTTCTATTCTAAATATTCCTCTATTCTAAGCTGAATTGCTTTAAGTAACTCAGGAAAAAAAATATCTGGTTTATTTCCTTGCTATTGCTGAAAGAGTGTTATTTCGGAGTTTCAGAAAATAATATATTCTCTACAGTATATATTCATATATGAATAAAATGAAATCTATCCCATGCACCAACCAAAAATTTGGTGTGGCAGAGAAAAATTATACCACATGAACTGATTAAGCTATGCATTTTCTTCAACTTTATTTTAAATGGTTAGAATTTAGCTATTTTCTCCAGATAATAACCATGCATGTCACCTCTAAATAATAAAATACTTAACTCAGAATGGAGGTCAGGCTGGCTCACTTATTTCCCCAATAAGAAGGGAAAAGAAATAATGTGATCAGTCTGTTTTCCAGTATGTAACATTTCTCAATTGTTATACAGAATTTTCACACTTTCTGAAATCATAACTTTTTATTTAAAACATTCTTGTTCCTAACTCATTTAAGATCTCAATAAGTGTAAGGCAAATAGAAATCAAGTCAAATGTGTATGTTCTTTGGTAGCTAAAGGAGGTATCTCTACAGTAAGTAAGTATTAGCATAGGAAGGTTGGAGTTTAGAGGGTTTTATTGAAATATCTCCCTTTCCATTTTTTTATGTTTTCTATTTTCTACACAGAAGTTGGCAGCATTTAAAGTTTGTTTTGGGGCATGGTCCTTGATTTTTCTTGGGGACAACCATTTTTTGCCAAGATGAAGAGTATGTTATGGTTTAGGAGAGATAAGAAAGGAATTGGAGTCATAAACCATGTCCTCGCATAAACTTTAGACAAAAAAGCAGTAAGTTCGGCAGACAACACAAGCTAAAGCTAGCTCTGCTTGTAAGAATTGGGCACTGGTACATTTTCAAGAAAGTCAGGAACAATCACCAAAGATCAATTTGAAAAAAAATTTAGCTTCGGAGATGAATGCTTGTTCATACTAAAAAATGTTAGTAAGGTAGAGAATTCAGGCTTAAAGTCATGCAAATTTCCAAAGGGACTTAATATTTAAAATAATTAGTTTGAATGCAAAGTAGACACAATTATACCCTGGATAGTTGTCAGTTCTCTTTTTATACAATATATTCAAATGTGTACAATTATGTCTCAAACCCAATTTCTCTTCTTTCAAACCCTCGGGAGTAAATCAAAGAAGCATTTCAGTGTACTTATTGGAAAATATTACCACTCCTACACACCAACAGATTAGAACAGGTTAAACAGGCATTTTATAGAAGTATTAAAATGATAAACCCAACTATCAATCAGTTTAACTGCCAAAACCAAATGTAGGTTCACGTAAGGATTGGGGAAAGGTGTGTTAGTCATGTCAGGGGATGGGGCCGCTTGCGGGCGTGACTCAGAAGGTATTGCAGGCCTGCATTGCCATGTACATACAGGCTGTATTTTAGCAGCAAATCCTTCCTTTGATGATCGTATATTTAGGTAGCACTTTTCCTTTCATAGGCTTTCAAGGAGTTTTGTGAAGCAAGGAGTAAAGAATTTGTCTCTGGTGGAAATATGCGCCAGCTCTGTGTTGGGAGCAACAGGTTGCCTCTCCTACTCTGTCACTACCTTACTTAGCTGAGTCATAAAAGCAGAGAATTTCATCAGTGCAATCCACCTCAGTGGTAATCTGGGCTAAATCCCTCATTTGACAGATAAACATATGGGGACCAGAAAGGCTAAGTGATTGGATTCAGGCCATTGGGTTCATTTGTTGGCAGAAGCAGGGCATGAACGCTGTGCTTCTGACTCCCAAGATAGGTCTCTAGCACCTTAAATTAGCAGTTATCTCTAGACTTGTTCTCATGGCTGGGAACATTTTTAAACTTCGGAGTCAATATACATTTGCTAACATTTTATTTTGTCATCGGGAGACATTAAAAATGCATTCTTCAACCATTTACTATTACTGTTATTTAATAGAAGTAATGACGTTTTAATATACAAAAAGAGGAAGAACATGCAATAAAAATAACAGGGAGCCTTCTAAATTAAATTAAACTTGACTTTATAGAAATGTTAATATATTGTCTTTGTTTTGCTCATTTTTTTATAGGTCAGTGAACACTTCAACATAGACCCATGTTCGCTCTTACCATTGCATCCTCATTTACAAGCCCTCTGTCTCCATTTCACACAAGGAGAGAATGTCCTTATGAGAATAAACTTAAACACTAGGTTTAAATGATTGTAAAATTGAGTTTTCTTTACTTCCTTCTCTTTTGCCTTCTATAACTCTGATAAGTGCATCATATCTCAGGGATATTATATTCTTCTTTCTGAGTGTGAATATCTTTCCTGGTGTAAGCAGTTTTGTGCAAAGCTAGGGTACACGAGGGCAGCCACTAGCTGCGTGTGGTTATCGTGCACTTGAAATGTGGCTAGGCCAAATTGCCATGTGCTGTAAATGTACAATAGACACCAGATCGCATACAAAATAGAATGCAAACTACACGCCAATAATTGCTTATTGAAATGATGATGTTTTGGGATATATTAAGTCTAATATAATCTTAAAATTAATTTTGCCCATTTCTTTTTACTTTTTTAATGTGGATACAAGAAAATTTTAAATTACATATGTGGCTCTCATTTGTGGCTCATTTAATGTTTCTGTTGGACAGTGCTGCTCTGTAAGGAGCAAGCACTGTGGCTGAAGTACTCAGGTTCTCAACTTCTCCCCAGCTATCCCCATTACTATCCCCAGAGGTCACATTCAAAGACCACAGTGCTAACAGCAGCGCACACGGCTCCATAGCTGGTCAGATGATGGTTTGGGAGGCATCACTCACTAGAACTATTCGTGCTCTTAAGTAAATGTTTTTAGTCAGTTGTAAGTTCTCCCAATGCTGTAAGATCTGAGGGGATAACACAAAGGGAGGCACTAGATTCTTGGAAATGCCAGGGGCATCTAAATAAATTCAGGTGCTTATTCATATAGACTTCTAAAGTAGATTCTTTCTGCCCTGAAGAATACAAATAAGAAGCAGAACCTCTCTCCTGGGAGCCTGTATTACACTGTCCATATTAGTAAACAGAGCACACAGGCAGAAACATTCTGAAAAAGCAAACAAACAAACAAACAAGAATGTGAATCCAAAAAACATTTGGAGCATTTAACAACATTAAAATTTTTTCTTCCATTTTCCTAAATTAGAGACATTGTCCGTGACAGCAAACTGAGGGATTTTCCCTGTAATTTGACAGTGACCACAAAAACTGTTGTTTTCTCTAAATCTTGATAAATTCAACCTTTTTTTCAATTAGTGGATCCTACAGACATTAATGTATAACAGTGGGTTACTTTTTTTTTTTTCAGTATATAATTCCATTTTCTAGTAGCTTTATAGGCTGAATGGCTGGTCTGTGGAAGTACCTTCCAGGTATACGTCAGCTGAATACAAAGTGAGACTGTCTGGCTGCGTTGTTTAAAATTACTCCAATGACTCATTGGTCTATGGCCTCCATCCAGTTACACTGGTAATATCCAAATTGGCAAGGCCATGTTTCTATACTATTTTCTGGAAGGCATTGTAGAAATGGTTGTTGCCATGGGTTTTGCATGAAAATAATAATAAAAAAAGTCTTGGCCACCATCATTCTACACCTGGATTATCGTAACAGGCTGCTTGTTGACTTCTTGCTTCTGTCTCGTCACAAACTTAATCCAGCCTGTGTATGGCTTCCAGATGAGTCTTCTTAAATTTATCTTTCCGTCATTTGAAAACCTACGGTTTCTCCTAACTTACAAAGACTAGCACATCTGGTCTAATCTCTCTCTGACATCAGAGTCTTTCGTATATAAACCCTTTATCTCTATTCAATCTTATTTCCTACAACTGGAAGCTCATGCTGTTTTAGTCACTCTTTATGATCTTGAACATTCTACCTCAATGCATTTCCTACTATTGGACTTGCCATCACTCTGCTCCTTGACTATGTCTAGCCACATTTCAAGGTCTTTTTTCTTAATTCTTCAGTCTCCCAAAGTTCTCTTTATTCTCTGCAGGAACTTAAGGACTAAATTACTTACACCCTTGAATTCTTCCCTCTTTGTTACCAATTTTTCCTCCCCAGATGGATTTTAAATTCCTTGGTATTGCACATCAAACCCAGTACGGTTTTAGACCTACGATTTTATGTCATATTTAAAAGCAGAGATGTGTATTCCCATAGACCTGCCTCTGAAATTCTAGCTCTAAAACTTAACCTCTGTAATAAGCAGTTTTTAAATCTGCAAAACAGTGATAATAGGACCAAACAATTAAGTAAGATGCTGCTAACTAGTCTCCTATCTTTCTCCAAGAGAAGTTTTTGAGAGAGGAGGATGCCTGGGAGTGTATAAGCACATTGCATAGGCAGCATGAACTAACATAGGTCCTAGAGAGGGGCAATGCGTGCAGAAACAAACTTGTTGATATGAATATGCAAATTCACTTTGCATTGGGCTAACTTTCATGATACCTAGTAACATTATTTTTTTCTGTGAAGGTGTGTCGTTGGTATTTACTTATTTTATGAAGCTGAAAATGTGATCATGTCACTCTACTGTCTAAAAATCTTGAGAAGTTCCCTATAGCCAACTGTATAAAGTCTAAACTCATTATCTCCTCATCATCTGACCCCAACATACTTCTCTTATTTTATGTTCCATTTCACATCTATATTGTACTCTGTGCTCCTGCTAAGTAAAACAATTTATATTTTCCTGAAAATACTGTATTTTTGAGCCAGCACTTCTTCTGTCTGTAATAGTCTTCTCTCCTCCTCCCTTTCTTTCATTCTGTATGATATCATACCTGAAAATAAGATGTTTTGGAAAATAAGCCTTTCAACAATCACCTAGAAATACTGCAGAGGAAGTGGGTTATAATGTGGAGATCAAAGATATGCATGTAAAGAATAAATTAAGAAAAATATTTTGATGTTTATTTAAATAGACATTTAGGGTGTTGAATGAACTTCCCAATGACAATTTCATGCATAGATTAAACAAGTGCTATATGTCAATTTACTCAGCCTAAAGATGACATGCTTCAAAAAACCTTTAGGTGAACCAAAAACCGTCTCAAGGAATGATGGAGATACTGAGTCAAAGTGCTTACGATGTGTTTGGACAAAATTGTTCCATGGATTATGTGAATAGTATAAAAGCAGTATTGCTAAATCAGTATTATATTTTAAATGGCATTTTTAATTAGATCAACAAATTAAATATTGGAAGTATTTGTTTCACTAGTTTAATGTCATCTCTAAAAATATATTAATTCAAACTGGCCAAAAACATCATTTTGTTTCTTTTGTGTGTTTGCTTTTTATCTTCTTACTGTGAAAAATCACCTTATCTCTTTGATTGCCTTATATTGGGGCATGCACATTAGTTGCTCTCTCTTTGCTTTCCCAACAGTGAGCCCATTTCAGGGCATTGTAATTGTACGTTTTCCTGTCTGTCTTCCTCCTAGACTGTTCCTTTACCTCTTTCTAAGCCAAAGCACAGAAGAATATTTTTCTATAGAAAGAGAAAATAAGTGAACACTAAGAATTAGAGGAATGGCTCATTAGGACTTTGTACTATATGAAAACATTTAACTTTTATTTCAATATTTCTTTAAAATGCTATAAATAACTGTACAATCTTAAAAAAAACCTAACCTCAGGAAATATTTTCTAAATGAATGAATGACATCCCTTCTAAATAGTACATCTATTTTTGACTCTAAAACACAGTTTTTCCATATTTTGACATCTCAGAAACCAGGGTGTATTTAGTTTATGCAATAAAATAGTATCACCTCATAATTTAAGTGGTAGCCTTTTTGTCCTTTGTGTGTACATAAAAAGAGGTGCTTCTTACAAAAAAAGGTGACTGCCCACATAGAGCAAAAGTTATGATTTGTTAAATAGATAATATTGTCATCGTTTTATAGATGAGTACCCCAAGGCTTAGAGAGAAGTTAATTGACTTAAGGTCATAGCTGGCACCGGGTGTCCTGCCTTTGGAGGAAAAGATTATTTGACTTTTGGAAGAGAAGGAAGAAATTATGAGAAGTTTTGCTTGAATTCTATAGGTTTATGATACGGGTTTTAGAGTACTTGTTAATCACTATAGCTGAATTTATTCATAGCAAGTTTACTATAATAGTAATTATACTTAAATAGCTTCGAGTAAGATATTCAGGCTACTTGTGTACTTGGGTTTATTTGTACAAAGAGTTCATGACTACAAGCTTTACCAAGTCATAAAAAGGTCAAGAATATTACTATTAATATTGACTCCTATTGAAGTAGAAAAGCAAATTTGCTTCAAAATTATGTCCATGTGAGGTGTAAAAAGAGGATAAAAACGATATGGTCAATGGTGTTAGGCATTGAACTAGAAGATCTTTTAATATTACACCCCTCCTTTCTTTTCTTTTTGTCATGATTCCTTGAAAACGTATTGCTTTTTTTTTTGAGGAGGGGTTGGTCCAATTGACAGAGTTAGCCATGACTTTGATTTGATATTAAAAAATATGATTATATAGCACAGCATGGTGGACTTCAAAAAAAAAATGCTTAAAGTAAAAATATATATAAATAGAGAAGCCTTCAGGACAGGGTCTACTATTGATTATCCTCAAAATATTCGACAAGTTACTTAAATTCCATGAGTCTCAGTCTCCTCATAAATAAAGTGGAGATAATAATAATAGTATTAGTAGCATTTGTCTGAATATACACTTTTGTTCTGAAGAATACCTAATGACATAATATGTGGTAAAGTACTTTGTTAACTGTAAATCATCAGCAAGAACCATCACCAAGTACTATGCAGGAAGAAGAATATCTTGGTTAAGGGAACTTGAAGATTAGTATCCTTTGCAAGCTTAAAACTGCCTTACTTTAGAAACATTTTAAATTCAAATAATTCAAATAATTCTGTTCATTGCTCACAAGCAACCATCTGAACATTGACTTGCCCTAAAGCAGTGGTTCCAAGTGGGGATAATTTGTCCTCAGGGGATATTCGGCAGTGGCTGGAGACAGTTTTGATTGGGAGATGGAAGAAACTACCACTGTCTAGTGGGAAGAGTTCAGAATTGTTGCTAACCATCCCACAATTCACAGGACAGTCTCCCACAACAAAGAATTATCTGGCCCAAAATGTCAATAGTGCAGAGGTTGAGAAACCCTGCACTATTGTGAGAACTCTTGTCCTCTCCCCCGCCCCCCAAAAAAAAGCAAAAACCCAAAAACCAAAATACAGAGGCCTCTGGCTAACAGCTAGCAAGATGGCAAGGCCTCAGTCCTACAACCTCAAGGAACTAAATTCTGCCAGCAAGAGTGAGCTTGGAAGTACATTTTCCCCAGAGCCTCAGTCCTTGATGTTAGTCTTGAGATATTCTGGAAAAACTAGTCACCCCGTGCCAGACTTCTGACCTGCAGAAATGTGAGCCAATAAATGGGCCTTGTTTTAAGACACTGAGTTTGTGATAATTTGTATGACTAATAGAAAACTAATACACTGATAGTCTAGACTGGCAGATTCTAATATAGCCAGTTAGACTCCAAGCTCCCTGTGGAAAGGGCGACACATGTGATACTCACTATTCTATTCCACATGTGGTACTCACTATTATATTCCTCAGCATTCTCCTAGTCTCAGGAATATGGTTGCTTTCAATGGATAATTGTTGACTCAATAGCTTTCCTTGACTTAACAAATATTTTTCTTCATTGACAAGGACACATCAGGATTTTGTATATAGCTACATAAACTATATTTACAAAGGGGTTTCATGGACCCCTTTGCCAATCAGGTGAAAACCACAGACCCCTTACTAAGTCCACACTATACTGTGCATTATTTAATAAATATATCACACCTGCACCAACACGTCCCCACAGGAATAATGTTTTTTTTTTGCATTTCAATTCAAGCTCACGGACCCCTTAAGAACCCCTGATTTACACAATCTGTGAACTTGTTTAATGTGAACCTGACTCAAGTTGGGTCCCCATTGATTGTTCCTATAAATATAAGTTTTGGGTTAGACAACATAAGCTTAGAGCCCCGGACAAAGTGAATTAACCATGGAAAAGTCACTTTTTTTGACCAGGTGGTCAGTCAGCCCTAACCAGGCAATTTATATTTCTGGGTGAATATCTTTCAGGACCATCACAATGAACTTTATTTGAAGATAGAGATAAAAATGTATATTACCGTTTACAATATTATTTTAGGTTTAAAAGCAATAACCATATAATCTAAAAATATCTGGAAAATGTAACAGGGCCTAGTAAAACTAAACACTAATTATTCATAAAATTCTAAAATCTAAGATTATATAGAACAATTCTGACTGATCTATGTTGCAAAATAAATCAATTGAGAGATAGGCATGGAATTCTCATGATTTCTGGGAAAATACGTAATATTAACAGGAAAAAAATACATACTTGAGACCTGTCTTTGTAGAGGGAATTTCCAGTCTTTCTCAGTCATTGTAAAGTGAATTCAAGCCTTTACTGGGTACATTTGATTATATAACTATTAAGAGCTTCTGAGGCTTTATTATTTAAAACTTTAAATAATCTATAATATAGATTATATATGTAATGAAATGTGTATATATATATAATTTCTTCCCAAATCCCAAATGTGTTACCCTCACATGAAATGCTACCACTGCTAATATATTCCTGAAAATCTACATGTGAAATGTGCAGTTCCATTATATGTGAATTGCAAGTAACTCCTGGTTCAGGCTCATTAGAAAAAATGAATAGAAAGGGAAAGGATTGCAGTAAGCAGAAGGAAATACTGTTTTCTTTTTTCAATGTATCATTGAAAGAAAGAAATAAAGATAAAGTGAAGTAAACCTATCAGAAGTGTTAGAGGAGTTTGGGAACTGAAACTGGGTAAGAACAGTCAGTGTGAGGCTCCGCATGCTGTCATCATGCATTAAGCTGTTTAAAACTCTGCTTTGGGGAAAGAGGTGGGAAAATCCCAATTCAGTGTCATATTTAATAAGGTAAATACAAACAACAGCTGTTTTTTTATTTTTCATTTTTACTTTTTTAAAACAATTTATTGATGTATATCATTCATACATGAACATACATAAACTATTAAGTGTTCAGTAAACATCGTGATCTCACAAAACAAACATGCATAACATCTTTCAGGGCTCCCACACATCACCCCCCACCCCCAAACACCCTGCATTGCTGTGAAACATTTGTTAACAAATCATGGAAGAGCATTGTCAAAGTATTACTACTAACTATAGTCCGTATCTTCCTCCCCTATACATTTTTTAAGGATTTATTTGTTTATTTATTTACTTTTATCCATTTTTACCCCCCCTCCCCATTTTTGCTGTTTCTGTGTCTATTCGCTAGGCAACTGTCTGTGTCTGTTTCCTGCCCTCTCTTCTCATCCTTCTCCTCCTGTTTTCACTGGGATTTGATCCTCAGAATCTCCGATGTGGGAGAGAGGAGTCCTACTGCCTGTGCCACCTTTAGTTCCTGGTTTTTCGGTGCATCTCGTCTTGGCTCTCCCTTGTGTCACTCTCCTGTTACGTCGTCATCTTGCTGCATGGCTCGTGGGGCCTGGTGGCCAACGCGCCTTCTATATTTTTCTTTTTTTTATTTTTACTGGAGGTCCTGGGGATTGAACCCAGGTCCCTCCATATGGGAAACGGATGCCCAACCACCCGAGCCACATCTGTCCCCCTGCTATATCGCTTAAGGTTGACCAAAGATACCCAGAGTTACAGTCTTTTCCCATACAGGATGGTCATATAATACATTAGGCTTAGTTTATCATCAGCATTCTAAGAACCAGACCTAGGGAGAAAAACTAGGTCTGGGGACACATGAATGGTTTCTAATATAGCGCATGTTTAGCCTACCCTGATTATCACAAAATCAGGACAGCGAGAATATTCACACTGCTGTTTTTGTCTTAGTACTGTAGGAAGAAGATCCAAGAACTGGATCCAGTAGATAGGAACCCATAACTCTGATGCATTAAATTTGAAAGTTTTGAATGTTTAGATAGACTATTAAACAGAATCATAATAATAGTATCTAATATTTATGAAGCATTTACTGTGTGCCAGGCATTGTTCTATGTACTTTGTATGTAAGAAGACATTCATTTCCCATGACAATTCTCTGAAGTGGGTACTATTTTTGTAGCCATTTTACAGAACAGACAACTTGGGCACAGGGAAGTTAAGTAACTTGCCCAAAGCCACCAAATAGCAAGTGTGCCAGTATTTGAATGTAGGCAGTCTGGCTCCAGAGGCCATGCTCTTAATCACTTGTCTTATACGTCTCTTAAAATGCAAAGCATTTACTGCAAAGCACAAGAAGTTCACCCATATCTTTTAAAATGGCAATATCCTTGTTGCAAAGTGAAGAATGATAAATAGGATATCAGGTTAAAAAATATTTATTGTCCAAGTTGTAGGCTCCAAATGGTAAAATATTGATAATTTCATATTCATCGAACCCAGTGCTATTAATCAAGATGTGCAAAATTTTACTGATGCCTTTAATAAGCTGCCTTTATTGTTTAATTTTAATAAATTTGAAAAGGTTCAGAGGGCATCTCAGTTTTTTTCATGATCTTGGCCTTAGTCATCCTATTAAAAAAAAATCTTGTCTTCCTGAATCACATATTTTCACAGTTGAGGGTTTTCAGAAAATTAAGGCCAAGAGTAAGTGAGAATTAATAATATATGTTGCATCTTGATCTTGAAACCCACTTAAAATATTATTTTAAATAAGTATTTATTTCATCTACTCTGGAAATAATGAGGATGTAAAAAAATTATTAACAACAAATTAGTTTATTTTTAATTATTTCTGCTTTGGCAGACCATCACATGCAGAATGAAACCCAGAAGTAGCAAATTTATAAGAGAATAGTACTTATAAATACATTGGAAACATTTTTAGCAACAAATATAATCTGCCTTCATAATTGCCTACCACATTAAAGTCAAACTTCAAGGTATTTTCCAATCATTTTGCCAGTGAATACATTACATTTCTTCCTTTCTCTACCTAACCTGGACTGCTGCCTTGGGGATACTTAGAGTTCTCTCTCCACCTTGGTGCTGTCAAAACTCTAGGATACGTTAGGTCATGAAGCATTTCCCAATACCTATTTAAAGAAATGAACTCTCCCTGTTGAGTTCTTGTAGTATTGTGATTGCACCTATGTTGTAACACTTCAAGAAATGTAAATAACTCTGCTATTTACATTCAGGCTTTCAACCCACAACAGTTCCTTCCTATGTATCTCAGTATCATTGATTCAACCTCTTTAACATGTCATCCATCTGTCCGCTCCCTTACAGGCTCTCATCTGGATTAATTGCAATAGGCTTTAAACTGATTCCTTGGTCTATCTCTCGGGATTCTTTCAGCCATGATAGCAAGAATACCATTCTAATGAGTTTTAACAATAAGGATATCTATCATCTTACATAAACAGAATTCTAGAGATAGAATGAGCTTCATCAGGGTATCACCAGTAGCTCAATTCTATCATCGTGGATCCAGGTTCTTTTCATTTCTTAACTTGCCAACTTTTGTGTCAGTTTTGCAGTCCTGCCTGTTTCCTTCATGTGTACAAGGTGGCTGCCACAGGTCTATGCATCACATCCAGACTCAAAAATGCCCAGCAGAAGAAAGAAACAATCTCTTCCTTTGTTTCCTTCTTAAGAGTGGGGAAAATTCTACTGAGAAGACCTTCAACAGGCCTTGCCTCATGTATCAGGAGCTAATACCTGATCTCAAACCTTTCCACCCAGGCTAATGGTTACAGGAAGGGGTTGAATACAATGGCTCAGGGTAGTGGTTGTCAGACCTGGCTGCATTTTGGAATTACCTATGGAACTTTAAAAATTAAGAAGTCTGGTTTCCATCTCCACAGATTCAGATTTAATAGTTTTGTGGCAGGGTCCAAGCAACTATGGGTTTAAAAATCTCCACAGATTGTTCTAATTGCAGCAGAGTTGGCTAAGCATTTAGGGTAGTAAGAATATTGGGGCATTGATCAAAAGGTCACTACACTCATAAGTGGCTTCCTTCTTTAAGACCGCCCACTAACGGCTCTCCTCTCTGAGGAAGACCAAGCTTCTCAAGCCTCCCAAAACACGACTGGTGCATACATGGTGCTGAAAAACATAATTTCTGAACCGAATCCAAGGCCTTCTCTCCAGTCGGAGCCTACTTCTAGCTTCTTTTCATGGAACGCACCGTGCATTTCTTTGTCTTAATGCTCTTTCCCACACAGGGGACGTGATTTGAAACATGATTTCCCCATAACTGGCACCACAAGGATCCCCTCAAATTCTCTTCCTTGCAGCAAGCCCTTCACAGACTTATTTAATCTAATCCTCTTCTGTATTCCTATGGCATCTGGGTCCTCTATTACGTTACTTATCACACTTTCCCCTATCATTCTGATAATGTCCATGCACATCTATCCAATAGGATCACAAGAAGTAGAATAACATGATGGCAAAAAGAAAGAATTATTGAGCAAGACTTGCCTGGGTTCATATTCCAGCAAGCCACTCAGTCTTTCCGTAATTCAGTTTCCTTAAATGTTAAGTAATACAGTCTAATAGATTACTGTGAAGGTTAAATCAGTTAGTTCATGTAAAGTACAGTCCTTACAGCAGAGCTACCCATAATAGTAAATGCCCCACTAATGTTACTTATTACGATTTTTTTTATATTGCCAGGGATGAAAGAGCATCCTTCATGTTCAGCACTGAGATATTTACTGCATTTCCTTGCATATAGAAAGTATTTAATACATGCTCATTTAAGTTGCTGTGCAAATTCTTAAAATGGAACACCAATAGGGAGCAGATGGAGCTCAAGCAGTTGGGCGCCCGCCTCCCACATGAAAGGTCCCGGGTTCGTTACCCACTGCCTCCTAAAGAAGATGAGCAGATGCTGCAACCAGCAGACACATGACCAGCAGACAACACAGCCAGCGGGGAGCAGATGTGGTTCAAGCAGTTGTGCACTCGCCTCCCATGTGGGAGGTCCTGGTTTTGGTCCCGGTGCCTCCTAGAGGAGACAGCAGACACAGCAGGTAGACAATGAGCAGACAGATGAGGGAGCCACCTTGTGGGGGAGGGGATTTAAAAAAAAATCTTTTAAAAAAATGGAACACTAATAGATTGCAAATACCTTAAATACTTTCTGAAAGCACATAAAGAATGATCAGTATCGCAATTATAATTGTGATACTTAATAATGCCAATAAAAATTTAAAAAGTCATCCCATGGGAATTACAATATAGCCATGTTGGCTGTAAAGCAAAATTGTGTTTTCCACAGAATTCAACGTAAATACTAGGCACCTACACAACAGGCTGGTGGTAAGTATAAGGTGGCATATATAAGTTGAAGAACAAAAGGCAGTATAATATAATTTTAGGAAGATGGACTCTGGGGTCAGACTGTGGGTTTGACTCCAGAACTTTTGGAAAAAAATAGCAATTTAATCTGCTTTGGTTCTGGTCTGCTAAAGCCTATCTAGCCAAGGCCTAAGGAACTCATATTCTGACTTAGCTCACCAGATGCCTACATGGGAGGTTTGGCTCACAGCCCTACCTAGTAATGGAATGTTTCTTTGCCTTGCACCTTTCTCAGGGTGTGCATTTCCCTTGGGATATATAGAGATGTGATGGCCCTTAAAGCAAAGTGTTTGGATGCTAGCTATGTTCTAATATTTGCTAGGTATGTGACCTTGGACAAGGTGCCTGCACTTGGTTCTAGTTTCCTCATCTGTAAAAATAAAAATAGTACTTATCTCATAGAGTTGCTGTAAAGATCAAACGTGCTCATGGATGTGAAGCATTTAGAACAATGTCTGGTACTTTATAAATCCTCCACATGTATTTGGCATTATTATATAGAGAGGTCAGGGAAAGCTTTTCTACCAAAACCATACATTTGCTTTTATGTGGAGGTATCCAGTCAAAGAGTAGAGCAGGAGTATTCCACAAAGGGGAAGGGCAGGGGTAAAATCCCTGAGGTGGGAAAGAACTTTGCCCATTCAACAAATTCTATGAAGGTGAGTGTGGCTGGAGAATAGTGAGAGAGAAAGATATTGGAAATGAAACTGAAGAGGTGGGTGAAGTTCACATCAAGTGTTGTGCTGTAGATGTTTCATTTCATTCTACATTCTATGGAATGGTTTTTGTTATGGAATGAATTGGAGAGAGCCAGACATAGAATTGAGTAGATCATTAAAAAGCTATAATCTAGGAAAGAGATGATGACGATTGGGACTAAGAGGCAGGCAGTGGAGGTGTACTTAAGTGGATGGATTATAATGCCTCTTGTGAAGAAACCCATGGAATTGATGGCTGTTTCAGTGTTGAAAGAGAGGGAAGCTTTAAGAGAGAATTTGAGGCCTCTGGCATGAGCCTCTTGGGGGATGGAGGTGTCATTTACTGAGGTGGTTCATAGTAGAGAAAGAACCTTTGGGATAAAGGAATTTTGAAGATTAAGGGGTTGGTTTTAAACATGTTACATTTGAAATAGGCAAGCAGATATTTCAAGTAGAGTGTTGTTTATACAGGCCTGGAATTCCTAAGGGAAGTTCAGAATGGGAATATTAATGTGGAAGTTGTTCACACATAGTTGGTATTTGAAGCCCTAGGAGTGAATGAAAGCACCTAGGGAGTTCAGGAGAGTGAGAATAAAGAAGAGCCAGGCTGAGACCTGTGGAATGCCAGGTAGAGAAGAAGGAGCTGACAAAGGAAAGTGAAAAGGAGTGGCTGGAGGTAGGTAGAACACTAGGTTATTATCATGTCACAGAAGCCAAGGCAAGAGCTCATTTCACAGAGGTGCTGGTCAAGAGTATAAAAAGAAAGGAAAGAGACTCCTTCTTAAAATAGAATCCATTGATAACATACCTATTGAGACCTCAAATAAGAGCTCACTTCAAGTGAATGTGCATAGCTAGAACGACTAAGAAGGACTACAATCTCTTGGGACTGTCTTCTTTTCTGTCCAACTTGGCACTACCTGGAGCTGTAAAATATTTAGAAACTGATCATTAAACATGCTTTGAAAGCTCTTTTGTGCCGCTCTGTCTGCCTGCCTTTTATCTGATCTCTGCACCCAGTTCTTCTGCGTTGGAACATGCACTAGTCAAAATGTCCATTATTATCACAAATAATGAATTAGATGACTCATGAATCCTGAGTCTTCAAAGTCAAGCTTACAGATGAAAAATAAAAATTTCCATCATCATCTGAATGTCTAGCATTATGTGGACAATGCTCAGTCCCAAGGAATGATGGGATTTTAGGAAGCAGGCACCAGAATAGGGAGAATATTTTAAAGTAGAGTATGAACTTATCTCACATGAGACAGCTACATATACTGCTTCTGACTTGAATAAACTAACAGATAAAATTATGCTGATATAACTTATCTTTTTCTCCAAAAATAGAGTATGTTACCGGAATATCAAAGAATATAGACATGATGATGAATCAGGAATAGTTTCATGTGGACAAATTTGATAACCTTTACTTTCAGTCTTTGAGTATCATTGGTGGGTTTCCTCTCTGTTCCCCTCCTTCACTTTTTTCCCCAGGAATAGGTCAAGTTTCAGGCATTTTACTCCATATCCAAGGAAGAAGAGTAGCTATACAGCCCAGCTCAGAATGCCAGAGGGAAAGAGCTTTTGCTATCCCTAATGTTGAGTGTACTGAGTATAGCTTCCCTTTAGAAATTAGGAACAAAGTACATCTTAAATGTGCAGAGCATGGACATTGGCATCAGGGCAAACCCGAGTTCAAATCACAGCTCCAGTACCTACTGAGTTGACCTGAATAATTACTTAACTACTCTAAGCCTCATTTATCCTTACCTGTAAAATGGTGGTAGTATTATCTGTGATTATTTGAATACTTGTGAGTTATTGGAAATATTAAATGTGTTAATGCATGCAAAGCAGCATTAAATAAATGTTATTGTCATTATCACTGCAATTATCATTAACAACAGCAACATTATTCCTAAACGTAGGAAGAATGTTGAGGGATCCTGGGCTGCTCATCTGTGAGAAAATCTCCAAAATGTTTTTCCTTTATGAAGTTAGAGGGGTTGTCTAGGCCCAGTGCTGCTCTCTGTGAGAAAAATCCAATTACGGATGCATTTCTTTCTCAACCCATCCCCACCCCCCTCACAACTCAGTTTCTTTCCAGGGTGTTGGCTTGGGAGAAAAAGTTCCATTTGGTCTGCTTTGGTTCCAGCATGCATAAGCCTATCTAGTCAAGACAAAAGACACTCTTGTGAGCCTACCTAGATCTTTGGAATTCTGCATGAGTGTTTTGGATAGAAACATCAGCTAGTAATGAAAGGTTTCCTGCCTTCCATTCCCCCTGGGTTCAGTAAGAAGTGTGGTGGCTTTCAGTGGAAGGTGTTTGAGATGCTGCTAGGTCCTTGCCTTCCCTCTTTCTATATAAATAACCATCATTCTTTCCCTAACAGAATTTGCAAGTTTTATCTTTTATTTATCCACCATATATGCCATCACATTTATTTGACAACCAACTTGAAATCTGTGTGGAATGAATATGTTTCATGTTGGTCAATGATTCCATGTAGCCAGCCAAGTTATAATCCATTAATGGAAAGTCCAATATGTAAAGATAATTTCATGCATTTAATTTCCCTAACCAAAAAGTTAACTAATTTTACGTATCATATTATTCCAAACTTTTTTTTTAATCTGGGATTTTTTTGCTTTCCTGAGTGATTTCACACATAGTAGATCATTGCAGCCTCACAACAACCCTGTGAAGTAGTAGGTGTTATTTTCATTCCTACTTTGCTGATGATGAAACTGACAATTCAAAAGATTAACAGATTGTCCAAGAAAACACATATAGTAAACGATGAAGCTGTCACTTGAACCCACATGATCTTGTTTCAGAGTCAAAGTACTTTTTGTACTAGCCTTTGGTTTCCTTACTATAGGAATTGGATGCTGTTACCCTATCATACTTAGAAAAAAACACCAAATCTAAATTCGTTCTATGGCTTCCAAAGGGCCTTGCAATCTGGCCTTTACCAGTCTGTCCTCATTCTTACACTCTGTCCAGTTCTACTCTGCTCAGCCACAGTAGCCATCTTGTGTTTATTGAATACCCAATGCTCATTCCCATCTAGAGGCTCAGCACTTTGTTCTCTTTATCTATTGCTGCTTTACAAGCCACCTCAAAAGTTTGTGGCATAAAATAACCATATTATTTTGCATTTGGGCTCTGTGGATCACAGATTTGGACAGGACACACCATGAACAGCTTGTTTCTATTCCATGTTCTCTGGATCCTCAGCTGGAAAGACTCAAAGACTGGCGGTGACTCTACAGCTGGAGATTGGTATCATCTGGAGGCATCTTTACTCACATGCGTGATGGTTTATGCTGGCCGTTGACTGGGAACTCATTTGAGGATGTCGGCTAGACAACCTGCTTTTCTCTCCATGTGAACTTGGCCTCCTCACAGCATGGAAACTGGGTAATAACAGCAAGCATCCCAAGAGAACAGGGTGGAATTACATGGCAATTTTATGACCCTTCTTAGAAGTCACTTAGTGTTGCTTCCACCATACTCTGTTGGTTCAGGCAGCCTCAAAGTTCTACCAATGTTCAAGGGAGGAGTATCAAAGACATATTGTAAGTTGAGCATATTGGATGATACATATTGTGTCAGCAATCTTTGGAAAATACAATCTGCCACATACTTTCTATTCACTGCCTAAATACTTTTTTTCTTCTGTTCTTTGTATTGCTGGCTCTTTAATGTCATTCCAGTGTTTTCTCAAATGGTACCATCCCTGACACCTATATCTAAAATAGTATGACTCCTATCTCCCAGGTTCCTTTAATCCTGCTTAATATATTGTGTATCCTACCTGGTTTTTATCTATCTATCTATGTATCTATCTATGTATCTATCTATCTATCTATCTATCTATCTATCTATCTGTCTATCTAGCTATTGATCTAATCTATCAATCATCTATCTTTATCCATTCCCAATCTATCATCTCCTAGCCATCCATATAAACTACTCATCTGCCTATCTTATTGCTTCTGTACTCCAGTAGAAGTAAACTCCATGATGGCAAGAACTTTTTCTTCTTCATCCCCATATTCTGGGACATAGAACATTGTCTGGCACAGAGAGGACAGATGCTCAATAAATATTTGTTGTATAAATTAATGTATGAATGAATTGCCTGATATGAATGAAGTTATAAGATCATTTTGTTTTGGAACTAGTGGCACAGAGACCAGCAATAAGACCATTGAGTGCTTGGGAGTGGGAAGCACTGAAAGGGAAGGCTGCAAGGGCTGGTGGAAAGGTGGGGAGGGCGGAATCAAGTTCTGCTGACTTCATGATTTCGTCCTGAGCCAACTCTGACTACCCAAATTCCTGAATCAAGATATTTTGAGGAGGTTTATCAGCCTTTCCAAATAACATAGTATATATGAAACATGTCATGATACATCATTCCATTGCTTAAGCTTGTGGTTAACTCAAACTTCATGCAACTAATCCTCCCTTTAGCCTATAAATTTTATTGCACTAATTACTCATTCTCAGAAATGCTTTTCCCTTCCTTTGTTTTATTCTACCTCATGACATTAGATGGTGAAAACAGAGTTTGAGAATGTCACTTCAAATTTTGACTTGTATGGAAACAAGAGTTGAGGTTATGTACATAATGGCCTTTAAACTGTTCTTTATATATTTTTTAATGTTTATGTAGTAGTTGAGAAGTGAAGATAAATTTTTTAAATGTTTATGCAGTAGTTGAGAAGTAAAAGAAGACCTGTTACTCTCTCAAATAACAAAATTTTCCTCCATCTTTAATAACTAGGTGCAAATTTCCCTCTTAAGTCATTGCCATAGATTTATTATTTTTTTTTTTTTAAGATTTATTTATTTTATTTTATTTATCCCCCCCTTGCTGCTTGTGCTGCTGTGTCCATTCGTTGCGTGTCTTCTCTGTGTCTGCTTATCTCCCCCTTGCTGTGAGGTCTTGCCGCATCAGCCCACGGCGCAGCGCGAGCCGGCCTGCCCTCACAAGGAGGCCCCGGGAAGCGAACCCGGGGCCTCTCATTTGGTAAACAGGGGCTCTATCCACTGAGCCACACTCGCTTCCTGCCGTGAGGTTGCTGCATCAGCCCACCGCACC
>JAQZBX010004231.1:0-54647 GCA_029593785.1 Cabassous unicinctus | reverse complement strand
CAGTTTATTAATTGAATGCAGCCATGTAACACTAGAGGTTAGTTTTGTATAAACAGATGAACCTGATAAGCAAAAGTGCCTAAACAGAAGTCACTATATAAACAGAAAACTTTTGTGTGTGTCTGTTATAAACTTGTGGGATAGCCAGGATTAGCCTTAAAAACATGTGAATATTTTCCAGGACCAAAACAAGGCCAATCAGTGTCCAAAAATTCATCTCACAATAACATAATGAAAGGTGATTATATTAGTTTCTTATTACTGCTGTCACACATTTTCACAAAACTTAGCTTAAAGCAATACAAATAATTTCACAGTACTGGAGGTTAGAAGGCTAAAATATGAGAGAGGTTCGGTGTTCCTTCTGGAGACTGCAGGGGTAAACCTGTTTCCCTACTTTTTCTGGCTTCTAAGGCCACCTGGATTTCTTGGCTCATGACCTTTTCCTCCATCCACAAATGCATAATATAGCTTTATATTTTCCAAAATAATTTTTGACAAAATAAAAAGTATAGCATGTAATGGTGTAACCCATTTAATGAGATTATTTTTTATTAAGTTAAAATTTGGAGGGATTTCTACCAAAGAATATAACATAACAATGATTAGCTAATAGATTGTATTGTGTGCTAAGAACAATCTTTGTATCTGTTCAGATAATTAAGAAACATACTTCTTAAAGAGAGGGATGACCATATCAGGGCACCCTGAATCCCTGTTTCAATATTGGGAATCTGTAACCATTCAAATGTTACCACTTAAACCTGTATGGCACTATAAGTCCTATTGATATAATTTACATGTAAATTACTGTAATGAGGAAGTCAGCCTAGTCTGACCAGATAACCCATTTCTATTCACAATGTTAAAAGCCTAAGAATTGTCAATAAATGTCAAATAAGCTAATATTACCTTTAGTAGATTTCCAGTGTTACATGGTAAAATAGTCATTGAATACATGCTTAGGAAATCTAGACTTGTGCATTGTAAAACAAACAATGAAAATAACATTTTAATGAAATGAATTACAAACTATTGTGTTTCTATCTTGAAGCTTTTACAATTGTGATTCTTTTGAAGATGGACAAAAACTCTTGCCCCACTCCACCCGACTGAGTGGGGGCATGCCTATGGAATTAATATATATGTGTGGCAGTTTGATATTATTTATGAATTTCAAAAAGATATTCATTATGTTTGTAAACTAGTCTGTTCCTCTGGGTATGAAAATGAATACCCTTTGATTGTATTAGATTCAGCTGAAATGCCTTTGAATAATTATGTTAAGATAAGGGCTTTGATTTGACCACGTTATTAGGCTGACTCAATTTGAGTCCCTGCCCCTTTTGTTAGCTACATAAATGGACACTCAATCAAGGAGACACACAGAAGTAGTTACACAGGAGAACACAAGAGAAGATACAAAGAGGAAAAGAAACAGCTCCATAGACATGGCAGAGGCCCTGTAAAGAGAGATGAGCCATTCGCCTGATAGTTTACATCTGACCTTGTGAAGAGAACAGAGCAGCTGAGCCAGGAAAGAAACAAGTCCCAAGAAGAGAGATGAGCCCTATGCCAGCCTACAGCTGAGATCAGAAGAAGCTGGACCCATGAAGCCTTAGGAGGGAAGAGGAAGGCTGAATGCTCATAGACATTGCCCACCATCTTGCTTAAACACATGGCAATGGAGTTTGGTAAGGAAGTAACCTTGAGTTGGACTCTTTAGGGCCTTGTAACTGTAAGCTTCTACCCCAAATGAATACCCTTTATAAAAGACAACAAATTTCTGGTATTTTGAATCAGCACCCCTTTGACTGATTAATACAATGTGCATTGGTGAAGATCTAACCTGATCTTTTGAGTAATATTAGTATGTATTTAGAAGCAAATGACTTTCCCATGGGAACATACTTAACAAAATTTGAGAGTATTTCACTTAATATTAATGAACTGTATATTATGAAGTAGTAGCTAATTTTAACTCATGTAAACAAATATTTTAATGACATATAATTAGAGAGGTATACATTTGGTAAACAGAACATTGAATTCTACTCCATCAATAATATTTAGCTCTTTTTTATAGCCCAAGCAAGGGACTATATACTTTAATATATTTTCTTCATTTGATCCTCACCATTCCATGCTGATGTATATAGAGACAAAATAGTCCATTCAACGTCTTTCAGTGTCCGATAGATGTGATATTCAGGGGGTCTCAAATAAATTCAACTTTTATGTGATAATTGTGAAAATTGGATGCCTCTGAATTTAAAAGATTGTTTTAGAACTAGCCAAAAATGACACCTTCTATGATTCTCACATTGCATCAATTTCCACTAAGTAATTGTATAACACTCTAAAAACTGAGACACAAATACTTTTATCTCTCAAACAAATTTGTTGTTCAGAAGTTTTAATCAAAAAAGAAAATGTCAAAGACTAAAAGATACGTTTTGAAAATTATATTGTGTCTTCCTTCTTTTAACTTCAGAGCAGATTGTTTTGATTAGAGCAAAAGCACTTCAACAGCTTCTTATAAGTGATGTTAAGTAATTGCAATTGAATTGAAGCTGCCAGTTCGAGAGAGATACT
This sequence comes from Cabassous unicinctus, assembly GCA_029593785.1. NCBI lineage: Eukaryota > Metazoa > Chordata > Mammalia > Cingulata > Chlamyphoridae > Cabassous > Cabassous unicinctus. The sequence goes on along the minus strand of JAQZBX010004231.1, from coordinate 52,052 downwards.
GAAGGTGTTAAGACCTTAAGAACTCTAGAAACTTCACTACTTTGAAATTAATTTAAAGTGTATGAGTATTAAACTCTATGAAATGCAGGTTAGTAATTGCACTAGTGGAAGGCTTTGGGGTTACTATTTTTGACTTTACTTCTGAGTTGCTAGCTGTCATTGTAAAGGTACTAATAACCTGTTTAAATGTATTTTCTAATTTCCAGAAACTGATATTCTATTTTTCTTAGAAGTTAAATTCTGGAATGACTGATGATGGTTGAAGTATCCTGCTCTATATGTATTTGTTTCCATGAGAAATTATTTACAAATCAATGCATCATCACAAGAAGATAAAGCTTTTGTATTTTTAGGCTGCTCAAAAATTCCAGGTAGTTTATAACAAAATGAGTTAAATTCCATTTTAACTTTACTAATAGAATTATCCTTTTATAATCATTCAATAATTTGCTGTTATTTAACATGGAGATAATTGCTTTTTGGTTTTTGTTTTTGTTGCTTTCCATTGACTCTATTTTACTGATTGTCCTGCAGAAGATTTTTACAATAACATAACTATGATGAACCACTTATTTTCCAGTTTTAGTTTTCTTTAAGGAATTAGAGCTTAAGACATTTCATAACAAATTGACAAGACAGTTGATTTACATTTCACTGCTTTTATCTGGATTTTAGTTTACAATAATTTAGTCCACCCTAATTTTATAGCATTTTTATTAGCAACATAACTTTATTGAATTTCTCCAACACTGAATTCAAACAATTTTATTTCTTTTCTGACTCTCACTCTAACTGTTGATCAAGTATTTAATTAAAATATATAGTTAAAATTTAAAATATAACTTGTATGCAGATATTTGGGAACAAATGCAAAAGGTTTTCATTAAGCTTTGAATTCAATTGGTGAAAGTAGCTAAGAGTACTGTGAAAATCAGCCATTTTTTGCTGAGGTAATGGGAGGTGCTGTTGCATGCCAGTTAGTAGAGCTGATTGAAAGAGATCTGATACATATTAGTCAAACTAATTCCAAACTATGATCCTTTCTGTACTTTACTGTGCTTCTGTAGAGGCCCTAGTACTGTCATGTAAGGAAGTTTTCTCATCCAATATTTTATTAGGCACACTTCGTATATTTTTAAAATTTACTTTCTAGTTTAAAGTGTGTATAAAGACAAAAGGAATTGCATCATTTGAAAACATGCTGTGGCAGTTTGATATTATTTATGAATTCCAAAAGAGATATTGACTGTGTTTGCAAACTGGTCTGTTCCTCTGGGCGGGATACCCCTTTGACTATATTAAATTTAGAGATTTCACTTTTACTTGATTAAGTCAAGATTAGGGCTATGATTTGACCATGTCATTAGGGCGACTCAGTTTGAGTCCCCACCACTTTTGTGGGGTATATAAACGGACAGTTACTCAAGTGGATACCCAGAGAAGAAGAACACAGAGGAAGAAAGACAGATCCATATATACTGCAGAGGCCTTGGGAATAGAGAGGAACCTGATAGTTTGCAGCTGAAGAGAATAGAGCAGCTGAGAAGCCCTGAGTGACAAGCCTTATGCCAGCCTACAGTTGAGATCAGAAGAAGCTGGGACCACGGAGCTTTAAGAGAAAGGAGGAAGACTGAACCCTTGCAGATACCGCCCATCATCTTGCTTCAACACGTGGCAACAGACTTTGGGTGAGAAAGCACATGTTATGGTACCTTGAGTTGGACTCTAGTGCCCTGTGACTGTAAGCTTCCATCCCAAATAAATACCCTTTATAAAAATCAACAGATTTGTGGTACTTTGCATCAGTACCCCTTTGGCTGACTAATAAATATGCATTCCATTTTACATAAATTCTGATATTTCCAGAAATTATGTTTTCAGGAAAATAAATCTTAAAGTTCTTCAATAAAAATATCCAATATATCATTTCTTAAAAAAAAAGAAAGCACACATAGAGATTTGACTATAAAGCTGTCACTTCTCTAACTGGAAAAAAGCATAAAGAAATGCAGATAGACCAATGAAAAGTAAGAGTTCCTCATAAGAGAGCACTCAGAACCAAGGCATGATATGGCACTTCTTTCAGAGGCAGAGGCAAACTGAAACAGAAGCTGAAAATATGACTGTATAAAGACAAAGAACAGTGATAACCCCTGTGGGATTAACTTTGAGACAATATAAACACACACACATAGATATATATACTGAACCTTAAAAAGACAAAATTCAAATATTTTTAAGATAATATAGAAAATTTTCTCATGCTGTCCTTATTCTGGACCATGAATAAAGCTTCAACAAATTTCAAAAAATTAAAACCATTGAAAGCATATTCAGCGATCACTGTGAAATGAGGCTGTAAACCAGTCACCAAAATATAACTTTTAAAATCCACAAATGGCTGGAATTTAATCAACAAATTCATTAGGAATCTATGGGTACAGCAAAAAATCATGTAAGGCAATATTTTGAATATTTTGAACTGAATGGTTATTACAATGCAACAAATGAACCTTGTGCATTTCAGTTAAAACCATGCTTAGAAGTAAATTTATAGACTTAAATGCCTGTATTAGAAATGAATGAAAGCTGAAAATCAGTAATCTAGAAAACAGAAGAAAGAAAACAATGAAGAAATGTACAAACATAAATGCAATAGAAGAAATATAGAATTGATAATATAAAAATGATAAAAAGTTGAAATAATTAAAATTATAAAGTCCTAGCTACAAGAAAGATGAAGGACAGAGAGAGAAAGAGCCAAATACTAATATCAAGGTTAAAATCAGGAAAATCACTACAAATCCAAGGTATATTAATAAATAAGAAAAAGATATTAGAAACAATTTTAAACCAATAAATTTGAGTTTGATTAGAAGAACACAGATAACCTGAAGCCTCTAATATCTATACAAGAATTTAATCTGTTCCTAAAAATCATTACAAAAAGAAAATCATGAGCCATATGAATAGGTTAATTAAAAAAAAAAATGTGGTAGTAATAACACCAATCTTCTACATACTTTTTCAGGGAAAACAAAATAAAGGAAACACTTCAAAACTATAGAAACTTTGAAACCGCTTAACAAGAAACTGATAAAAGCATTACAAGAAAGAAAAACTCCAGACAAAACACTCATGAAATTGAACAGAATGTTAGGAAATAAAATAGATCAATGTAAAAAAGTGGAGTTTATTCCAGGAATGCTAATGCTATTTAATATTTGACAACCCATAATAACTCTATATATGTCACATTAACATTAAAAGAGAGTTCACATGACCCTCTCTATAAGTTCTAAAATGTGCTTTATAAAATTAAATACTCAATCATGATTAAAATTCTTATCATCTAGGATTATATGAGAAGCTTTAAATCAGATAGAAAATATTAACAGAAAACTCACAGCAAAAAGAGTAATTTATTTAAAACTTAAAAGTATGAATAAAATATGCCTGCATATTATCACCACCTGTATTCAGCATTTCATTTGAGGTTCTAGAAAGGCCAGGGGCCAAGGATGGGGAAAAAGAAAAGAAAAATTATTATTTATCAATTTCATGAGAATTTGAATAGTAAATACAATAAAATCTTCAGAGAAGCTATTACACCATTAACAATTGGACACCGCTATATTCCTGGATACATGACCAAACTGAAATCAATTTTTGTTTGTATAGATATGTTTGTATGCATGTATTTATTTTTATACGAATGTATAGGTATGTATGTATGTATGCATGCAGATAGTTCTATATTCCAGCAACAGGAAAGTATAAATAAAACAAAAAATTTACCTTTGCCAGAGCATCAAAACCAATCACGTTTTCAAACCACCACACTCTTTATCTGACATTCAAAAGTAAATAATTTTCTGTTGAAAATTCCTAGATTATTACCTGGCCAACTGATGGTTGATTTAAATAATCTTACATATGTTTACTGCATAGAAAAAATGACGTCAGGCACAAGTCCCTAAGCAGAGAAACAATTAATTCAGTGAGGAAATACCACACTCGGTCCTGTCCCTCAGTCAGTGAAGTGTATTAGATACATGCTCATATCCATTATGAGAGGAGATATTTCCTTCTCCTATCAAAATTTATATACATCTAAGGTCCCCCTTTTTAAAATATATTTTTATTAGAGAAGGTGTCAACTTAAAAAACAAAAATGAATAATGTGCGGAATTCCCATATAGCACCCCTCCACCAACACCTTACATTGCTGTGGAATATTTGTTACAGATTATGAAAGAAGATCACTAGACCATTCCAACTAGATAAGGTCTTTAGCATACATTTGTTATATTTTTCCATACTCTCCTATTATTAAAACCATGTATTAGTAATGTACATTTGTTATAGTTCATGAGAGAACACTCTCATAATTTATTATTAACCACAGTCCATCTTCCCATCTATTCCCCTTTTGAAAAGGAAGACTGATCCTAAAATGATGTTTAGGTTCTATTAGGCTTGTGAATTCCATTAAAATCAGTGGATCTGCCAATTGACTTACTGTTTATTAAACTAAATAATTTAAAAATTAAAAAACAAAAGTTCTAAAGATTGGCAAATACTCAATGTGTTATCACTTTAGAACATATTATTTTTCTTTCTATGACATGAAAAGAAAAAACATATATAATTGTTGTGTTTATGTAGTTTCCCTCAGAAAACAATTGTATGCAGTTATATTTTAGTTTTATGATTGAAGCAAATTAAAATGACTGAGAAATATACTTCTGAAAGAGAAGAAATAACATGTGACCTTTAACTAGAATTGTTCTAGCAGAACAGCTGTAATTGTTTTGTAAAAAATAGAAGAAATTGCTCCTGTGATTACTCTGCAGCATGCATTCATCAGTAAAAATGAATTTCTGCTATGTGATTGCTGTTTGGAAATTGGCTGCCAGGTAAATTTAGGTTATGAAGTTAATTTAAAAGGTTTTTATGAAAATGACTACATTTAAAAGTAAACAAATTAAAAGGAACATATACATGGACTATAAAATTCTTAAAACTTGTTTCATCCTTTGCTGTTTCTTGAATGAAGAGTTCTTAAAATTATTATGATAAAGAACATCTATACACTCCATAATTTTAAGCTTCTGAATTACAGATAACTACATCTATTCTGGATTGTTTTAGCAAAAAAGTATGTATTAGATGCAACTAAAAAACTAGAGAATCACATTTGTATTCTATATGGACAAAACCAATTGCAGACAAGGAAAATCCCCTTCCATACCATAAGGCTCTTAACAGAAACCTCACTAATGCTATCCTCTTCCATGTGGCATTTACAATGCTAAAAACCAGGCACTCACGCTCCACCAGAACTGGCCAAATATAAGAAACAAAATAGTTTCAGCAACATCTTTTTTAAAAAGTAAATCTCCTCATTCATATCCAGTGTCCTGTGCTGCTCATTTCCTCTTCCCAAGTCTCTTTCCAGGACTACTGAATGGCATAACTTAGACCACATCTAGAACCCTAGTCCTAAGGGAGCCTGAAAAATGTATTTTTTCTGGAAGAGATGAGGGATAAAGCAGTTGGTAATTTAGCCAATTAATAGAAAACACTTTATTCCACCTCTTTGAGCACTCAATATCAATGTATACTTTTAAACCATCTATAAAAACAATAACAACAGTAGCAACAAAACTATGTCCTTGCCTAATATAACACAATTTTCCTTCATAAAAATGGAATCTACTTACCCTACCACCTAAAGTGAAGAGGTAATGTTTTATCAGTCACTGTATCTGTCTCTGATTAAGGTCCATTCCTTCCCAAATACAGTCTCAATCCTGTAAGACTATAGACTAAGGACTAGATTGTACATTTATTAAGAACCTGCATATCATGAATAAAATTATAGAAGAAGGGGGGGGAAGGGGAAATTGATTAACAAAAATAAATATGTTCACATCAAATGAAGGAAAGCACAAGAGGAGCTCCTTGATTTCTCACACCTGTGAAATAAGTCCCAAGGCAATAATTGGTATTTAAAATTTCCTGCTTATACCACTACCTCTGTTTTTCCATTGTCTTCACTCAGCACTTCTGATTATAAGGGAGCGTTACTTGCTGTTCTGACTCAGTCCTTTCTGAGGGTTTCTGATAACTTTGCATATACAGTGTTGGTATCATTTTTTCATTACATTTTACCAATGGATATGTAGGACTATGAGATAATTTAGGGGACCCTTTGAGGTCCAGGCATCAGTTTCAGTGAGATCTACTATGTGATTGCAAAGATAGTTTCTGCTGATAATTAAGATCAATGTCCCCAGACAAAATTGTAATGACTTAATTTTGCTATTGGTTTATTTAAATGATAAATTAAAATTGATAGGGTGAGCTGCCCCATTTCCTTCTAAAGGGAATCATGGTGAAGTCTTCAAGGAAAGCAACATTCCATTGCATACTAGGGCCTTTGAATAAACTGAACAAAGATTTGCAGGGACATGAACAAATATTTTCAAGTAAATCTTAAGACATATTTGTGAATTGTGCCTCTCTTACTTCTATTTTTAGTATTAGTACACCCATATCCTACTTCTGGGAGAATTGGCATTAAATATTGATAATTCATTTAAAACATATACTCCGTTCTGTAGGCCAGCACCACAAGCTTGAGAGGTGGGCTTTCAAAATCCTATTAAGTGTCTTCAGTGAGCCCAATTAATATTTTATGAGGGTGGAAAGGAAGCAATTACATCTTCATTATTGGAGGGAATATCTCAATACAGCCTAGACAATCCAATCTTTCAATATTTTACAGAGATCCATAGGTTTGCCTCATGTATTCATTTTCAATTGCTGAAAAACAAATTACTATAATGTAGTGGCTTGACACAATCCAGTGCAGGTAAGGACTCTGGCAATCTTGATTGAATATTTCCCTAACAGTCTCACAAGGTCAAAATCAAGGTGTCAGCAGGCCTGGGGTTTTACCTGGACGCCCTGGGAGAACGTCCATTTCCGGTTCATTTAGATTGTTAATAGGATTCATTTCAATGTGCATGTAATACGGAGGTCCTGGCAGGTGACCAGAGATTTTTCTCAATGTCTAAAGGCTATCCACCTTCCCTGGCACATAGGCCCTTTCATCTTCAAAGCCAGCAAGATCCTTCTCAGGCTTTGATTCTCCCTGACCTCTAAACTGGCATATCTCCCTTGCCTCTAACCAGAGAATTTTATGCTTTTAAGGGCTCATATGATTACACTGGGCCCACCTGGATTGCCTAGGATACTCTCGCTAATTTATGGTCCATAAATTACGTATGCAAAGTCCCTTTTGTCATATTCATATTCACAGGTTTCTGGGATTAAGGCATGGTTTCTTTGGGGGGAGGGGATGAGTGGGGGCATTCTGCCCACCATAATTCCTATCCCCTGAAAAGTTTGTGTTTAGAAAAAACTTTGTTATCTGCTATTTCCAGCATTATCATATCTTCAATATAATGGGACATAGTAAAGTCCTGTGGAAAGATAAGGAACAACGCAATTTCTTGCAAACTAAATAATATGTTGAATCCCACATAAAAGACCATAAGAGAATCTTGTCTATCATACAAAGCTTGGCTTATTAAATTTGCTGAGAAAGGAAGAGTATGACCTTAACAGAGTCTCAGTAGAATCTTAAGTTGGAGGAGTAAAGTTTTCTACCAGGTTTTTAGTCAAAGAGTGGTTTTATTAAGTTAGTGTGGCCTAGGTAGGGACTGTTCTGAACCTGTAAAGAAAGCAAGTTGCTGATAAGTGGTCTTATCTTTGGAACACGTGAGTCTCTGTGACGTTACAGTTAAAAGAGTTTGTATATGTTCTCGTATTGAAACATAAATTTAAATGAGTTGTATTTAGAGCTTGAAAAATTTTTTTTGCACATTATAGCTTGACAAAATTTATCTGTTTTCACAGTTAGAGTACAGATGTTGCAAATTGTGATTTCTGTCTCATTTTTCATAGCATAGGAGAGTTGAGTTAAAGGGAATAGTCTCATTGACATCGTAGTAGATTATTGAGGGAGAAAGAGAGAAAAGGAGAGAGATTTCAGATCAATATCTGTATAGCAGGTACCAAGAATTGAGATTATTTTCCATACTGCAAAGACCACATCTGAATACACAATACAATTGAAATCATCACCTGCTTAAGTATATAGTAAGTAATGTATAGTCATTTTCCAAGATTCAGGTGTTGGCTATACAGGCCAAGCAGGGGTATTAAATTTTATTGTAATAAGAATCACCCCTTATGTCTAATTATGGCACTGATCTTTATGATTTGTCTGGGACTGCAAACTTTCTTTTGTTTACGATTTTGGTAGGAAGCTGTATTTCCAGGGGTGTAGACATAAAACTTTCTATATAATAACCCTACTCCACAGCACAGTGATTATTTGAGGATTCTTCAAGTTGTAAGTATATACATTACAACTACACATTCCATGCAAATTGAAACCATGGTGAGATATTACTACCCACATATTAGACCAACTGAAATAAAAATTAGTGACAATAATAAATTCTGGTGTAGATGCAAAGAAAGCTGATATCTCATAACTTGCTGATGGGAAACTAAAATGGTACAAACAGTCTGGAAAATAGTTTGGCAGTTTCTTTAAAAAGTAAATATGCACTTACTGTATGGACCAGAAATTACATTCCTGAGCACTTATCCAAGAGGAATGAAAATGACATATGTACAAAAAATACACAATTATTCAGGCTATTTTATTTGTAATAGCCTAAAACTGGAAATAGGCAGAAGGTTCCTACATTGGTGAATGGTTAAAATGTTATATATAGATGTATATCAATATCATGGAATATTACTCAGAAATGAAAAGGAATCAAATACTGATACACACAACATGAATTGATCTCATGAGCAATTTATGAGGAAAAAAAAGACTGTTTATAAAGGTCACATGCTTTATAATTCCATTTCTATAACATTCTTAAAATCACAAAATTTTAGACACAATAGAGATGGAAACAGATTAGTGGTTGCCAAGGGATAGGGATGATGGTAGTGGGTAGGGAGGTGGGTGTGATTATGAGGAGGTAGCATGCGGGAGATCTTTTTGATGATGGAATAGCTCTGTATCCTGATGGCAGTGGGGATCACACAAATCTATAAATGTGATAAAATGTTGTAGAGCTATACACATGTAGCCATGACACATTTCTGGTTTTGATATTGTATTATAATTATGTAAGATGTGACCATAAGAAGAAACTGGTAAAGAGTACACTGGAACTGTCTACTATCTTTGGAACATTCCATGAATCTATGATTATTTCAAAATTAAAAAAAAAAAAACTTATAAATTTTGGAACTCGAGAAAGTATCATAGAATCGGTTCTCAAGCCCACTTATAAACTAACCGATATAAGTACCTCTTTCTGGCTGATGGACCAAAGTAGCATTCTGTGTTCCCAAGAATGAGTTGTTAGCTCAGAATGTTTTTCCAGTAATTCCCTAAAATATGTTTTTTCCAAGTGAATATATGCCTAGAAAAATGGCTGTAAGTCCCACTAGGGAAGACTAGAAGGAAGACACACTTAAGGATTTATGTCATGGCCCTTGCATCCAGGACTGCAGATGTAGCTCAAGTTGTTGAGCGCCTGCTTCCCATATACGAGGTCCCAGGTTTTGATCCTTGGTACCTCCTGAAAACAAAAAACAAACAAACTAACTAAATAAATAAACAACAACACTCATTGGGGAACAGATGTAGCTCAATGGTTGAATGCCTGCTACCCATGTTTAAGGTCCTAGGTTCAAACTCAGGTACCTCCTAAATAGAAAAACAGAATCCAAACTATGCATCTTTCAAGGAACTCTACCTGTAAGCTGACTCAGGCCTGGAAATTACAGGAAGGGACATGATTCTCCATTAAGCAGATTCAAGTTAATCTCCAGTCTTAGAAGGCTATTGATTTTCCCGAGTTAAGTAGATCAAAGAAGATTTTAATGAGCACACCAATCTATTAGTCCTAGGCATAATGTCATCAGTTGGTCAGTACCAAAGTTTCCTGCAGTTTCCAACATTCTGATTACCAAGCCAGCTGTGCTGTGAGAGTAATCATAACAACTTAAATAACTTTTCTGTTGTGATTTCCAATTACTACTTTGTTTCTGTCACTCCAGGAATTCCTCAAGCAAACTGAAATAAAAGGGGATCTATTTCAATGGCAACATTTCTTATACAACAAAGGGATATGTTTCAAGGAAATTCAAGATTGGTATTCTACTCATTGATGTATTTCTCAGTGCCTTGTGAAAGAGTGTTCTCTAGGTTCTCTCAGGGACATAATTTGGGCATGAATGTTGTATCACCTATGATTCAACATTCTAATTCTCTAAGTATTTGGATATATTCTTTTATATTTAATCACGAAACTTCTGGAATTTCAACTTCATATAAAATAATCCACCAATAATTTCCAGAAAAAGTATAAAAAAGTGATGTAATAGTTGAAACCACTCCCAGTTTCTTAAGCTAGTCCATTGATTCAAGAATTTCTCAAAGGTGTTCAACATTAATAAATTCAGTCTTCCATACAATTATATTCCTTCATTGTCATCTACTGAACCTGGAGTCTCCACACATATCCCCTGGGCTCCTGGCCCCAGTAAATGAGGCAAATCCTATAGTAATTTTGGTATACAAAATCTTTCTGTACAAGTTTTGGTCTTGTAATTTCTCGCCTGGGGCATCCTGGGATATGATGGTAAGTTACCGATCTGCTGACAGTGAGAGGAGTTAAGAGAGGGGTATGAGTGAAATTTTCATCACCATCAAGATTCCTACCTTATGTGGTTTCATTATGCTTGTTTGAAAAAAAAAAAAAAGTCTCATATATTTTCACAGAGGATTTTGGAGAGGTTTAAGAAACACCTCAGTAGCATTGGAATTATACTAAATATCCTTTTTCTGAATTTTATCATTCCCCTTTCTAATTTTAGCAAAAGATATTTAAAAAGGCTAAACATTTAGTCTATAATTCAGAAACCAAAAGGTCAGGTTTTACCTCTAAATTTATATCTATATAAACCTAGCATTTGAAAAAATAGTGATTATTGGGAAACAAAACAAAATAAAAAACAAATATCTTCAGTGTGCTCTGACCAGCCTTTGAGATGATAATTTAATTCCTGAGCTGGTCACTATCTTCTTTAAAATTTACAGCATAGCCAGAAGCAGCAGGGCAGAAACTCTGCTCCCTGTGTATGCCTATCATAATTGTTTATCACAACACTAGTGAATCTGTTGAAGACTAGCCATCAATAGACAATGCATTCCAGGCAATCACAGATAGTAATATAAGAAAATGCCTTTGCATGGCAATGGATTAGTAGTATCTTATCATTTCATGTTAATGGACTCCTCACTGCCTTAATCTCAACCTTGCCAGGTAAGTAATCCCAGATTTCCTTGGAAATCTCGCCTTTTCAATAAATGTTTCCAATTTTTGCTCAGAGTTTCTTGGTTTCAAGCAACAATGTACATTCTAATTTAAGAAGGGAAGGGCATATCTAATAGTTCTTAGAATCACCAAAAAAGTGAATTTAGATATTACATAACTAGGAACAAAGCATCCAAAATAATTAAGCACTTTTTACTACTCTTCTTGCAGAAATCCTGCAGATGTCTCCATACTTGACTTAGTGCCTGTAATTTAAGGATGCTAGGGCAGATGTATGGAAAGGCAGTACAGCATAGTGTCTCAGGGCATGGACTCTAGAGAGACATCTATTTTCAGATCCTGCCTTCACCATTTATTAGCCTTGTTCCCTTGCCTGGTTACGAAACCCCTCTGTGGGTCAGTTGTCTCCATCTATACATTGAGAATAGTAATAGTACCTACCCCCAAAAGTTATGAGGATTAAATGAGTGAATATTTGCAAATCACCTGTAACTGGGCCTGATATTCTTTAAGCCACAGATAAGTGTTTATAAGATAGATAAAATAATTAGGAAACAGAAACTATAACTTCTTCTTAAGTTACCCAGATCATTTAAACTTCTCCACAGCCATGCTAGCAAGATAAATCACTGTATTTTAACCATTTCTAATTCCATTTCAAATTTTCTGCTTTCCATTCTCATATGTGCATGCTTTCATCTTCACATCTAGCATCCTAGCTGCAAAAAAGTTTGAGAAATATGGCTTTTAACTTTATAGCATCTATAATGAAAATTTACAAATCAATCCATATTATCTAATGTACTGGCAAATAATCCCGAATTTTCATTGCATTTGAATATTTTAGAAAGAAACTGTGGTCCAAAGGCTATGTGATGACTTTCCTTTGGTTTGGAAATTGTAAGGAAAATTCTACATTTGCAAGAAACTGAATTTCTTAGAGAAGAGATTCTAAAATAGACTAATAAAAATATCACAAGATCAGAATTTAGGAAAACTTTGTCTATCAACAGGGTATGATGTTAAAATTGAATTATACTTCAGCTTTCTCAGTCCATAGGACAGAAAGTTATTTGAAATAATTTTGAAGTGATACACACCTATATACTCCTTTTGTCTCTTAATTGATGCTTAATGCTATCAAATTCTGACTAGGTTAGGATTTTAATGTTTGCTGAAGATTATGGAAATAAATTTGAACACAAAGCCTGGTAATATTAATGCTTGAATATTTGCAAATTTCTTAATATTTGAGAATTACAGCTGCCTAGGAGAGGAGATACAGTAATTAAAACAGTAACCTGTCTAGAGGAATCTTTCAATTTCAAAAGCAATCTTTCAATATATAGGTCAATGGGGCTAAAATTAGAAACAGTAGATAAACTGTTCTGGAGGTGGGACTTATTTTTAGTCTTATCCTACCACTTCAAATCCATTCTTTCCCAAACCTGTCCATTCAAGATATCTTTGAGTGGTATAGTGTCAAGTTCATATGCATTTCTGGTCCAGGCAGCTTAAACTGTCCACATTCTTTTATCTAAAACCAATGGGGTCAGATGCATTTACAATAAGACATTCACCACCAAACATGAAAAATCAAACTAAATACAGTATATATACATTGCTATCAAATTTAACAATGTTTATATTATCATTTTAATTGAAGATCCTGAAGAAGAGAGTACATCAATCTTATCAATATAATATTCATTAATTTTAAGTTGAATAATACACCTGCAATAATTTTCTCAAGGTATAGACTGCCTTTAATAGACTCCTTCTAGTGTCATGTATGTCTTTCATCATAGGTTCTATCTAAGCAGCCTCTCTTTAATTAAACACTAAAAAATTTTATATTTTATCAAGTTCTAATGATCACACATATGACAATAATGACTATGGGAATATTTTTTGTCTTTTTCACAATGCTGTCATCAGTATCACTATCATTACTGTCACAAATTACTCACCCTCATCTTTTTTCTGGTTATTGTGCATATTTAACCCAATTCAACATTTTCCCACCAATAGAGAACAGACATACAGTTGGCATTTTACAAAATTACTTTTTTCCTGCTTCTTCAAATTTAATAATGTATTTGCATTTGGCTGATAAACTTTTGGTTAAAATAATGAGTTTTGATAACACCTCAGTATCATGAAATACTTTCAGGTCTTTGAATTCAGATTCAATCTGACACCTCATTTAGGGCCAAAATCTCATTATCAACAGCCTTAAATGACATCCTTAAAGATGAATATTTAGAGGAAGTCTTGGATTTTAATCCCCTGCTAACTGCAGCAAACAACAGCTACAAAATCTTTTTATCGTGACTCCCCTTAGAACATAAATTTCTTTGGTTACACAGATGTTTTACAGATACCATATTGAGGCAAAAGTAAATTCTGGAAACACTATTTTTTTTAACAGCTTATCCTCTACTTTATTTATTTTTAATATATTCTTTTTATTTTTTAAAAGGTATTTACATTACATAAATGTTACACAAAAAAATATAGAGATTACCATATGCCCCACTCCCCACACCTCCCACACCCTCCCACATGAACATCCTTCATTAGTGTGGCACATTCATTGCAATTGATAAACACATCCTGGAGCATTGTTACTGAGCATGGAATATAGTTCACATTGTAGTCTACACTCTGTCTCACACAGTTCTGCATGTTATGGGACGATATAAAATGGCCTATATCTGTCATTTCAGTGTCATTCAGGTTGATTTCCAAGTCCCAAAAAAGTCCCCATGTTACACCTATTTTTCCCTCTCCCTGCCCTCAGAGCTTTCAGTGGCCACTGACTTTACATCAATGTAATTTCTTCCATTGCTAGAATGGCTAAGAGACTTCAAAATGAGTCGGGAGGTCATCCCAGAGGTAACACTTATGCACATCTCAGCAGGATCTTATAAACTGCCAAAGTGGATACTACCCCAACTAGTGGGAATCCTGAGGGCTCTGGAGACACCCAGGTCCTATGGTCAGGGCAGATAGCCCCGGAGTTTGGTGCCGTGCAAGTGGGCCCTACTTTGGAGTTTGTGCTCCTGAGAGTGACAGAGTTGGACTCAGTTATGGCTTCCCTACACATGGTTCATCTGTCCCTTCTATTTAAACCTATACTTGGTGCTGGAGTTTGTAGGTGTACATCCAAGAGACTGAAATCTTTGGGCTGTCCTGTGCCAGCTGGGCCCTGAGCCTCAGCGGAGTTGCAACACCTACTCTCCCATTCATTGGACTCACCCAGGGCAACTAACAAGGAGGTGAGGATTGATAACCATCGCACCAAGGAAATGAGAGAGCCTACATCTGCAAGCAAGAGAGTCCCATTCATTGGTTGTATAGAATAGAAGCCCCTCCCCTGTCAATTAGAGGTGTAGTGGACATCACCATGCCAGAATCCTCAGGATTGGGGAATGAACTATAGACTAGAGTGGACTTACTGATATTCTACTATAGACTTAGTGTGATTCTAACAATGGAAGAAATTACAACATTGGAAACATTATTTTTTAAATGAAGTTGTCTGGGTGGCTTCCAGTGAGCTTGTGCTATTGGAACAGAGTGGTTATTGAACAAGCTAGAAAATATTTTGTGGTTTACCATGCTTTCTGTCATGCATAATAACGCACACAAAAATTGTGTGAATACTTCTTATGGCTTAGATTTTGAAATTTTTCAAATATTGTAAATTTTTATATCTTGTGTAGACTTATGGCCAAGAACAGTCAACCTGGTCTTAGTACACTTACAACATGTTGGTGCTCTCTCCTCAGCCACATCAATATGGTTTCTATTTTGTTTTGTTTTATTGGGTTTTAGCATAATTAGAAGGCTGTTTCATTGGCACTGAAATTTTGCTCAGAGTTACAGATTTAATCAGACACTATTATTTTTTTCATGAGATTTGTATTAAATTGTAAGCTCCTTAAGAGCACAGATAACATTTTCCAGCCAGAAGTTGATTAGTAAAATCTTCAGTTTAACAAGTAAAATTAATTCAAGGACAGATGGAGTATTTTAAGGATGCTAGACCAGGGAGGACCCAAATCAGGTACCATTTATTTACTACATACCATGTCCCAGGCACTAAAGCAGTGCAAAGAAATGTGAAATATGGCATTTATACTAAAGTATATGCAATGCATTGATCCATTTATTTGAAATTCAGTTTCTTATTTCTGAGAGTAACTTACTTTGCAGCCCTATTTATTTTTTATTCTCTTTCCTAATGGTAAACTTTTCCTATCTTTACTAGCATCAAATAAAGTATCATTTTCCTATTGGAAAACTATGAACTCACCCAAACCACCAAATGATACAGTTTGGTTGTCTCAAAGCCTCACACATAATTTCCACCCCAATTTCCTGCAAGTTTCCAAAGTCCAGGCTCCTTAGGTTTGGGTTATTCAAAATAGCAGAGGCCAGATGCAGGCAAGATGTGCTAGTAAGAACATAGCTCTTCAAACCAGCCCTGCATCCTGATCTCTCTGTGCATCTCTTGCCTTAGAGTCCTCTGGTCCCACAATCTTTTTCAGCTCATCTCTTCTTTAAGTTTCTCACACAGGTCTTTCGGCTTCAACTTGCCAAAGATTTTCAGAGCCATACCTCAGGCTTGCTCTAGTGGATAATATTTGTTCATCAAATTAGCCAGATCCTCCCACTTGGCATTCTTCATTGCAGTCCAGGGTATCTGTCAGTCCCATGATCCACACTCTCATTCTAAAGGAGTAAGCTGAATTTATTTAATTCCTCTGTGTCCAGCTCCTCCAAATACAGCAGGAGCCCCAAATCAGAAAAGAATGAAGACAACAAAGTTGCCATCCTGTCCCAAGGATCAGTACTCAGGCTTCAGTGGAGAAAATCATAAGAACATGGGACATATGAAATAAATGGGACCACCTGTAGCAAGTCTCTCTTCGCATCGGCTGGTAGGCAAGGTGGCACTGCTTGCACTCGTCCCAGCAATATTGAGCTACCGGAAATGCACCTACAAAGTTGTAACCTGCATAAATAAGTACCATATGCTGGTGTAATAAATCAGCAATTACATAGAAATGACAAAAATTCATTTTTTGTTGATGCTTATAAGTTAAAATACAATTTAACACTCTATGTTATTAAAATTATATTTCAAACCTAATTTTGGAAACTTTACAGTAATCATTATTCAATTTTGCATTATTTTTAGTATTTGGAAACTGACATCTGACACCTTCTTTATCATAATATCAATGACTCCTTTGTTTATGCTGCAATATTCTTTTTAAAATCACCTTTGACCTTTGTCTTGTAGTAATAGCTAATATTCAATTAGAAAACATAAAACAACTGATCAGAATTATAGTTACTTTTAAATATTGCTAGAACCTTTTAATTATTTTTAATATGTGGAGTAATTACTCCAAAGATGGTTATACACTTATGATAATTTAACATCATTTTGGCTTCAAATTACAAAAAACAGTACAGTTAAATAATTCCCATTTATACTCTTTTTTTCCTCCTTGACAATATTAATTGAGAAAGCTGAACTGAACACAAGTTAATTAATTTTCCTAAAACTTGAAATAAAAGTAAAAAAAAAAAAAAGCACTTTAGAATTCTAATCATCTACCCTGCAATTTTGTAATGTAGTAGGGAGTGCAATAACTCTGGAAATTAATTTTAGCACACTGAAATTGATCTGATTTTTCCCTGTCAAATTAACATTTTAGAGACAGGATTTTTCTAAGAGTGAGAAATTAAATTATATATTCAAGGTAATATACTACTTTCACTTTTACTCATACTTGCTGGATATCACTTCTTATGATTCTTCTTTACCCTCTCCCTATTCTGCTTCAGCTACATTGGATTACTTGTCATTTCAAATACATCAGAATTCTCTCAACATAGAGACTTTATGTATGTTTTTTCCTTTTCTAAATCTGCAAAATTCTTTCCCCAGCTATTTTGAAGGGTCACCGAAAGTTATTGGCATTTTTAAAAAAGTCTGTTCAAAGATCAGCATATATTTTTTGATCATCATACACAAAATAGCACACTCAAGTCACACTCACTGTCACTTTTGATAGGTTGACTCATTTCTTTACTGTCTCAGTATCTTCCCTACACCACACTCTTAAATGTAGACACAGGAAAGTAGTAAATTACAATTCACTGTTTATTTCTAAATTCTATGTTTTCTGATACTTTTAAAATTAGAATTAGTTATAGAGACAATTTTTTACTTATTTTGTATTTATATTTATGCTCTCAAAAGAAATTAAGAGCTATGAAGATAAAATAATTAAAAAATAAATTCAGTAACTTGTCTTTATTTAAATACTAAGAACATATATAAAACCTAGTATGTGGTAGGCTCTATTCCAAATGCTTTATAAATATTAACTCTTTTAATGTTCATATTGAGAAAGAAAAAACCAGCCCCTGACTTTCAGATACTGGCTCGTCTCGTCACTAACAGGTAGGCTTCCACTTTTGTTAGTAGCTGTGTTAGTGCACGAATCATGGAAATGGTCTTTGGTATTGGACACCCCATGTTACTTTCCCTTAGTCTATAAAGCTTAAAAAACAACCTTAAATGTTTAAATAAGGTTGAATTTGTTGGACATTCCAAAATTATTAATTGCATGCCAATATTTTTTTCAGGGTTTAACTCAATTCAATAGATCAGTGGATATGTAGAGGCCTCCTAAGACATGTAACAAATGATAATAAAAAACTGTAAAACATCACGATAAAACACATGATCGTTGACTGTTCTTTATCCTTTATTTTAAACTAATTTATTTATACAATGTCCTTATGGGTAGCAATGTCCAGAGTTAGGAATAGTCTAGATTATATTTTGAATCAGGATTTCATTCAGTTACACCTGCAAGTGGGATATTGCTCTTTATTTTATTTAAAACATGCTCTATAAAGACCTGATCAAGATATATTATAACTATTCATGAGATGAACATGGTTGTCAATATGTATATAAGGCAGTAGCTGAAGTAGACATTTATTCTAATCAAAGGGTTAAATAATTCCTTAGGTAGAGACATGGAAAAAATCTCCTTTGATAAAATGTCCTGTGATTCTTATTAAAATTAATAAAAATGTGTCATATGTATAAAGACAATTTTATGTCTTGAAGATTTGAATAGTGAAGTTTTAATACTTCTTTAAAAATGGCAGACAAAGTAATCTGGTTGATATCTAAACAATGAAATAAAAAGTATAAAAATTTCATAATCTGAGAAGTTGTATAAATACAATCATATTATATAAATTCTTGGACAACAGTGTATTTTATGAAAATGAACAAGCCTTACTTTTTTACTTTTAACAGTATAAGACTGCTCATTTAGGAAATCTTTAACATTTATGAAATTTAGAAATTTTGCCCTAAGACCCCCAGGTAATTTCAAAAGATAAATTATATTTCATCCTAAAGAATTACAGGGTCAACTACCACTTCATTAAAAAAATTAATTCATTAAAAAACAGAAATTAAAAAAAAATTCATGCAATTATTCACAATTGCATTTGTTAACTTCAGTAGAAAAAAATAGTTTTAACTGTGCTACACAGATAACTTTAAATGATTTTGTTTAACCTTAACAAGAGCTGTTAAATTTTCTATATTAGAACTTATTTTCAGAGACTTAAGATTTCCATAAATGAATTCAGAGGCAAATCCAAATCAAAGCCATACTGGTTATAATTCTTTAAATCTACCAGTTTCATTGAAGGGTGCTCCTTATCTGTCCAGTCTGACCTACCGGAGCAGAAAGCAAGCAGACAATACTTGAAATATTTCCAAATTAGGCTTGTCCTTCCATGAGGACCCACCTTTGTTTCTCATGCTCAAATGTACCTTGTGGAACAACTAAGCTGACCAGGTCAATATGCTATTTTGAGCGTAGAGGAAGAAACAGAAGCCTTACTGCATCACTGTTGCCAGTCTCTCTGCTTGTAACTTCTTGTTAATTATTCTTTGACATACATATTTTTTTCAGAGGTTCAAATAAAAACAGTCATGTTTAATGATAACTAATAGGAAATTTTTGGTTCTGGGAACCTAGGTTTGGATGTGACAAACAATTTATTGTTAAATAAAAACTATGTGAATATTCTCAAAATCTCACTGCCTCTGTCCCACCAAATTTTCAAACACCGTCAGGTTTACTTTTGGCCTAACACAGATGTTAGCAGAAATCATTGAAATTCCCTTTAAAAATATTTCCTATTCTCTGTGCTTCTTAATGTTCATTTGTCTGCCTTGTTGAGAAATTCTGTTTTCCTCCTTTTACCAAAAATTTACTCTCTTTGCCTCCTCACCACCATTTTACCTGAGCTAAGAAATAATCATCCTTGATGGATCTTCAGATAGCAATCTCTTTATGAAAGTTTACCAACTCGTCTAAGTTCTTTTTGTACTGACTTTATGAGGTGTCATTGTACATTAATATTTTCTTGACAGCTTTGCCTCTGAACATTTATTGTAGGACTCAATTTTTATTGTCTTTTTAAAAAATCTTTAATCTAATTACCTTTTATTAATTGTTATATCCCTAGCACCGAACAAGTATCTGGCCTGTGGAAGTTTTACAATAAATGTTTAATAAATCAGAAATTGAGTGGATGGAAAACTAAATTAATGAACATAGAGCTCCTTAGGCCAGCATCTTAAACTTTTTTTTTCCATGTTAAGATTGGAAGTCTTTTCTTCCAATCTTAGATTTACCCATTTTCTTTACCTATTTCTGTTATATAATATTTCAAAACACTGCAGTGTTTCTGGCCAGCCTTGGATTATCTTATTTTCTACACATTTGGACTCTGTATTTGTAAGTTCCTTAGTAATATTCATTTCTTAACTTAACAGGATTATAAATTCTTTAAAGATTTTTGTCACTATACTAGCACTTCCTTTGAATCTCCATGCCTAGTGCTGAGACCAGATTGGTTCTACTACTGATTCTGTTCAAGCCACAAGAACATCTTTAACTTGTCTTCCTTCATCTAGTATTGAATTCCTCCAATCCATTTTCTAAAATTTTTCTGAGTTAAATTTCTTAATTGCTTATATCACCAGGATTTTCACCCTTTAATCCCTATCAGCTGTCATTTACCCTCAAAATAAATTTCTAATGGATAAATTTAAGAGACAAGTCTTTTCAAAATATGCTTTTTAATTCCATGTTTAGTATCATTTCCTATCTATTTTCATTTCATATTTTTTTCTCCAGCCACATTGAAAAACATGTTTTTACTAAATGAGGGTCAGTTGTGTCATTTCCAAGTGTTTGTATATTATTTCTCCCCATTTCATATAATAATGCCAAACACATCTCAAATCTCAGATTAAGCGCTGAGCTTTGGCTTTCAATTCACCACATAGTCAGAGAATTTTTACATAATTTATCTTTGGTTCACATTTCTTTCTCCCACACTTAATTGGAAACTACCTAATAGTTTTCACTACCATGTCTAATTTACCAGTACATCCCTAATAATTACTATATTTTTTCACTTTTTAAATACTCAACAAAAATGTTTGCTGAATGAAAGAAGTAATAAATTCAACTGACCCATCTGAAGGAGGTGCTCCTGATCTTGATATACACAACTCATAGAAAGTTTTCTGTTTCCGTACATTAATTATTTAAGCACTTGCATTTTTTTTTGGATAACATTATTAGTGCAAATACAACCTCATTCCATATCTCCACTGAGATTAAACAATAATAAAAATCAAATATACATAGCAGATGTACAAATACTCATGATATAATAAAGATAATCTGCTTATTCATTTAGACTAATCTACTTTTTGAGCTGTGTTTTATGTCACTTGCAACTTAATGTGTTCCTGATTCAACCAGTGGTGAGTATATCTGAATATGGAAATCAGTGTCTTTAAGAGGAAGAAAGGAGAACAATCTTCAGAAAACTAGGAGAAAAGATAACTATTTTCTGGGATTGGACTTTACTTTTGTTATTTTACACGTAATGGAGAATATGAAAGTATGATAGAAAGAGAAGCAGAAGGTCACTGGGATATTATTTAGTTTCCTTTTTAGGAAAATTCTGTTTCAAGCTTGTCTCAGTTTTTAAAAGTAAGTTTGTTGAATAATTTCCATGACACTTTAGAGGAAAGTTAGAAAATAAAGAAAAATGCCTGATTCTTTGTTTTCAGTTTTAAAATGGAAACATCCATAAATAAGTATATTATTGTATGATATTAATTGATGTAAATATAAATTATTTCTTGTGAATATCATTAACATTAACCCTATAAGTCAACCATGTTTGTCACCAAATGGCATATGGAAGATCCTAAATAACTAATGTTATTTAGTTCCTAATAATAATGCAGATCCTAAATAACTAAGCTTGATTTAAGGGTATGTGTCCTCAGCTCCAAAGTGATTGACAGAGAAAACATCAAGGCAAAGCTGAAATAGTTTAAGAGTCTACTGAAAAATCATAAGCTGTAACTCATGGATTTAAATCAAGAATGGTAGTATAAGCATTTTTACTATTGTTTTACTAAATATTTACATGGATATTCTGGAGAAAAGAAACATGACATTGAATAAAATTTTTCTGTTAAATTAAACTGGTTGGCTCCAAGGTAATAAAACAGTTTGTATATAAAGTTTGTATTATGAGTCAGCAATAAACATTTTTTTTTTCTAAAATGTTGCATGAAATAACCTAAGTTAAATACCAACTACTAATTTGCTTGAGAAATTTACTTTAAAAACTCAGTGATCAGAAGTTTTATTTCAAATATACAGCAAATGAATAAAAACTGCATCATACTAACACATATTAAGTGTACATGTGGATTTTTACAAAGTATTTTCACATATATATTCTTATTTGATTTTCACAATAGTCATTTGATATTCATTTTATTTCATGTATTTGAAGTATGGGGCAATTTAAATTCCAAGAGATTATATTAACTGCTAGTACCTTCCACAGCCATGATAATATTTGCTTTTCTGGGTCCCTATCTCAGAGAAAAATCCTTTTTAAATCTGTCAACCTGCTATTAAAAATCAGTGACTAAAAACAAGTAAAACATGGATAGGTTGAAAAATACTATTAGCCCAAGTTCACTATGAAAGAATTTGTTTAATTAAAATAATTCAGGAGAGGGAAGATGGTGATGGACTAACAGGTAGAGCTGAATGTTCACACAAAAACAATGGAAAAAGAGCCCAAAGCTGTCCAAGGGGACCTGCTTTGGGAGTCTGCAGGCCAGGACAGTGCTATACACTCCCAGGAGGGTGAAGGAAAGAGAGAAGCAGCAGCCAAAATAACAAATGTGAGTTACCAAGCCCCACCTCCCAACCCCCCTTGGCAGCTGGGAGGGACTCTTCTCCCCTACCACAAGATATTAAGATGGGTTAAAACACCTGACTTAACGCTGCTGACTGAGAGTCAGTGTTTCAAACAAAAAGGGAGATTTTCTTCAGAGAATTCAGCCAGCAGAGCACGCTCTGAATCCAGATGTGTAGATTCAACACAGGAACACAGGAAAGCTAAGACTGAAACACCTCCATGGAAAGGTCTGCTGACTAGTGCCATCTGCTGGCCAGTCTGGAAATTGCATGGACAAAAACTTCACACTGTCTATCCAACCCCTGGGAGAAAATCTTTGCCTCACTAGGAAGCCCCTGGCTCAATTTTGAAAACTTAAAATGAGCAATTTTAAAGACTGAGAATAAGTTGAACCAAATATCAAAGAAAGGCTGTGGGAAAAAATAGGCAAGAGAAAGAAATTAGCCATTAAGAGTAAATTCACCAACATATTCAGATGCCTAGATATCAGCAAAAAATTACACACTAGGAAACAGGAAGAGATGTCCCAGGCAAAAGAACAAACCAAATATCCTGAAGAGATACAGGATTTAATAAAATTAACCAGTGAAAATCACACAACTCTCCTAAATCACTTCAAAGAATTTAAAGAAAATATGAATAAAGAAATAAAGACCATTAAGAATGCACTGGTAGAGCATAAAGAACAATGTGGAAGCCTGCAAAGAAATGTAACAGACCTTATGGGAATGAAAGACATGATAGATGAGATTAAAAATCCATTAGAGGCACATAAGAGCAGATCTGAATTGCTTGAAGACAGAATTAGTGATTTTGAAGACAGAATATCTGAACTGGAAAAGACAGGAGAATAGAAAGAGAATAGAATGGTGAAAATGAAACAGAGTCTCAGGGAATTGAACGACAATGCAAAAAGTACAAACATTCTCATTATTGGTGTCCCAGGAGGAGAAGAGAATGGAAAAGGGGCAGAAACAATATTTGAGGAAATAATGAATGAAAACCTCCCAACCCTTATGAAGGACATAAATATCAATATTCAAGAAGGACAACACACACCAAACAGAATAAATCTGAAGAGACCTACCCCAGACACCTACTATTCAGAATGACAAATATCAGAGATAAAGATAAGCAGCAGCAAGAAAAAAGCAAAGCATCACATACAAGGGAAACTCAATAAGGTTAAGTGCTGACCTCTCATCAGAAACCATGGAGGTGAAAAGAAAGTGATACGGTGTATTTAAGGTACTGAAAGAGAAAAACCGCCAGCCAAGAATTCTGCATCCAGCAAAACTGCCCTTCAGAAATGAGAGTAAGTTCAGAGTCTTCACAGACAAAAAAACTGATAAAATATGTTACCAAAAGTCCAGATTTACAAGAGATACTAAATGTGCTGCAGTCTGAAAGGAAACAACAAGGGTGAGAGATTTGGAGAAGAGTTTAGAAATGATTTTTAGGAAAGGTAAACTAAAGGATAAGAAGACAGACAATAGAACGATATGACATCAGAGAGCCAATGGACAAAATGGATGAAGTAAGTAATGCCTTTACAGTAATAACACTAAATGTCAATGGATTGAACTCTCCAATCAAAAGACATGTATTGATAGAACGGATAAAACAATATGAGACATCTACATGTATGTATGCAACATGCATGTATGTTGTCTACAAGAGACACACCTCAGATGTAAGGATACAACCAGGTTAAAAGTGAAAGGTTGGGAAAAAGTATTCCATGCAAATAGTAACCAAAAAAGAGCTGCAGTAGACCAGATAAATGTAAAATAACAACATTATAGTACATGAACAATAATTATTCAATGTAATTGGCAAAATGTTCCTGTGATCAGTATTTTATAATTCTTTTTCAAACAAAATAAACACTTGCTTTTACTTGAGGAGGACTGGAGAAAAGATATATTTTTGGATACTTGATTTTTCTTTAATCCTTTCTTATTCATACTTTTTAATTAAAATAATCTATCTGGATCAATACTGATTTAGCATGACTATTGTTGAACAAGATATTGAGTTTTTCTGCCTCAAAAAATTATCAGTAATTCATTCCAATAAGATGTGAAGAATTCCCAAGTAGGAATTTGATTATTTAGAAAGAATTATGGGCTAAATGGAAATTAAATAAATAAATCAATAATTTATTTTGGTTTTTTTTATTATTATGTCTAATAATAGAGCTGTAATTGGAAAAAATAGAATTAAGTTATAAATAATTTCTATTTCTATTATATTTTAATTATTTACATTCATAAATGCTATAAATATTTGTTGCTATGCTATTTTTATAATTGATTATATTAAATCTAACCTAGCCTTGCATTCTTTTTTAAAATTTGTAATTTCTTTCAATCTATTTTTCTTTTTTTTTTACAATTTTACAGTAAAGGACTTTTTATCAGCTAAAAAAAGCCATTGATTATACACTTTGGATAGATCATATGGTATGTGACTATATCTCGATCAAGCTGCTTAATAAACAAATAAATAATTGTGCAAAAATAACCAGAAATAACAACATTGTATTGCAAGGGAAACAGGGAGATTGAGAGGTGAGGAATTTCCTTGTTTGTTTTTTTATCTGTTTTTCTGTTTATTATTGTTATTGAAATAATGAAAATGCTTTAATAATGATTGAAGTGATGAACACACAACTATGTGATTATACCAAACACAATTGGATAAATTTTATACTTTATTAATATGTCTCAATAAAAGTGATTTGTTTTTTAAAAAATATCAGAAAACTACAAGTATTGGAGAGGATGTGGAGAGATAGAAATGCTTATTCACTGTTGGGGAAAATGTAAAATAGTACAGCCTCTGCGGAGGACTGTTGGCAGTTCCTAAGGAAGTCAAATATAGACTTGCCATGTGACCGGCTATAACACTACAAGGTATATGTTTACAAGAGCTGAGAGAAATGATCTGAACAGACATCTGCACAAAAATGTTCATAGCAGTGTTATTCACAATTGCCAAAAGATGGAAATAACCCAGGTATCTATCAACCAATGAATGGATAAACAAATTGTGGTGGTATACATATGATGGAATATTATGCAGCTATAAGAAGAAAGCTCATAAGAAGAAAGGATGTCGTGAAACATATGATGACAGGGATGAGCCGCCTGGAGGAATTATGTTGAGTGCAGCAAGCCAGACACAAAAGGGCAAGTACTGTATGATTGTGCTATCACGTACTAAATACATTGTGTAAACTTATGGAGTTAATAACTAGAATATAGTTTGCCAGAAAATAGAATGAGGTTAGAGAATGGAAAGCTTAGGGTTAATCTGTGTACAACTGGTAAAGATGTTGTTTGTAAATCTTTGGAAATGAACAGAAGTGGTGAGAGCACATCATAGTGTTTGTGACTAGTAGAGCTATTATTGGATATGACAGTGGTTGAAGGGGAAAGTCTAAGGACATGTATATTACTAGAATGAAAGCTAAAAATGTAACATGTATTATGCAGTGAAACCTCATGTGAAATATGAATACGGGTAATAGTGCATATATAAGACTGTTTTTACAAAATATAAACTCAAATAAACTACAGAGTTGGATACAGAATAGCTGCTCTTAATGGCAGGGGTAGCATAGAGAGATTGAGAGGTGATGAGATTTTTTGTTTGTTTATGTTTATTATTATTGGAATAATGGAAATGATCTAATAATGATAGAAGTGATGAATGTGCAACTATGTGATAAAACTAAATACCACTGATTGTAAAAAAAAAAAAATAATGCAGGAGATAATGTCTGATAATTTTGTTTAGCATGTCTCTTTACCAAAGGGAAAAATATGTTTGGTTTATGCATTGGTATATTATACATTTTTGGAATATGAATCAACTTCTTTGTTTCCAGTCCACATTGGGATACTGAAGAGATGGAGATTGTAAGCCATCAGGATGTAGGATTAAACTCATGACAGTTAATTCACTAAAGTAAGTATGACCTTATGTTTGACTTACTTGGAAAACCACTCAGCCTCCTTAATAACTGTTTGTCACCGGAAATGTTGCCAGTATAGGCTCAAAAGGCAAAGTAAAAATAGTAAGACTTTTTAAGTCCAACTTTTTATAATGTATTTATAAGGTACTATAACAGTTTGAAGCTTTTTGTGGATCCCAGAGAAAATCATGTTCTTAAATCTAATCCATTCCTGTGGATGTGGGACCTTTTGCTTGGCTCGCGCTCAGTAAGGGGGCCATTGATTGGATTAGTTCAGTGAGACATGACCCAGAGTGGGTCTTGTTCCTCTTGCTGGAGTCCTTTAAAAATGAAGGGCTGGAAACAGAGACATACAGGCATAAATCTGTAGAGACAAAGAGGCCCCTGAGAGGCTGAAAGAGAAGGCCCATGGAGAGGAGAGAGACAGCAAACCCTTCTGTATGCCTGATCCAAGCACAGCTGAGCTCAGGGAGAAAGTAAGCCTGAAGGGGAAGGTAGAGACCTCAGTAGAGCCACCACTGTGTCTTACCACTTGGCAGGAGTTCAGGATCAGCAGCAGCCGACCTTCCATGAGACATCTCTGATGATGTCTTAATTTGGACAACTTCATAACCTAAGAATTGTAAGCTTTTAACTTAATGAATTCCCATTGTAAAAGCCAACTCATTTCTGGGATATTGCTCCTGATAGCATTTAGCAAAATAAAACATGTACCTGCAGCCACAGATACTAGAATTGTCTCCTCCCATCGGATGGACTAAATTATGTCACTAACTTATAAACAGTAGAGTACCATGTAAATTAATTTGATATTCAAGAGTAAAAACATAAATTGTAACCTAAAAGTGTTTCCATTTTAAAAGCATATGCCTAGTCAATGTGATGAATATTCCTCATAATTTTAATGTATAAATTTTATTTCATGGCAGAAATTAAGTGGTCAGTTATAATTATATGATTGCTCCTGGGAATTTAAATCACATGCCTTTAAAAATTACCCTTGGGAAAAAACACATAGAGAATTACAATAATTTTTTATGTTTCAATGATAATATTGTCATTTTCTGTTAATGAGAAACTATTATGTGATAAAGGAAAAACCCCACTCCTGAGAACAAATTATCTTTAATATTTCATATTGTTTACCATTATTAATACTTTTGTAACAGGCAAAGACTTGGGTCTTTGAAGATCCACAAACTGTATTTGTTAGTGCAGCTCCTTATTATAAAATCCAAGAACGTAGTACCAGTAAATAACATAATTTTTATAGACTAGTACAAGGTTTAGCTTAAAAAAGTGAAAATGTGGTACAACAAATAATTAAAGATAAAAAACAAATGTAAATTGAATGAAAAATTTCACTTTCTACATTAAAAACAAATTAAGATGTTAGCAAGCCATTATCTAAGCTTCCCTCGTATTCAGCTCAATACAGCTGCATCTGTGAGTCAGACTATTTTCAACTGCTTTTAATTAGCAGTTTTTGTGAATATCTCAGAGGTTGCAAATTAAAGAGAACATCAACTAGCAGATTCTGTACTACTTAAAAAGGAAATATCCTAGGGAGAACTCAAATAGTGATAAAGCATCTCAGTAGTGATGGGAAGGCAATGATAGGGCATGTATCAGGAAATTAAAAAAAAAAAATTGAGAATCACTAAAGCCTCAGACGTTGCTATAAAATGAGTTTCAGAAGAGATTAGATGAATTTGTCTCCTATGTTTAAGGGATATTAAAAAATAAATCTACCATATCATCAGAAACAGTTTAAACTGTAATAAGTAGCTAAAGTGAGGTGATCTGATTAGTCTAAGTTTTGACATATGATGTAGGTTTAAATTTGCCAAATTTGGGACAGATAGATATTTCCAAGGTTTTATTCCATCTATTCACATATCACGTAATACTATAGCTCATACTCTTCTCTTTGTATAAAAACAAAAACTCATAACCATACAAAAATTTTGTTTGGTTATTTCAGTTTTTTTGTTTTAAATTTTTGATATTTAATCTTTGAATAGTCAGAGTATTTTGAATGCTAGAATTTTTAAAAACTAGAATAAAGTATGCCTAATATATTGTCTTGCAGCAAAATAATTATTTAAAGTCTTCTCCACCTTAGAACAAATCTTTTGTCTAAGAATCAACTAGCAAATTTGCTTAAAGACCTATAACATGCATTTTATATAAATACTATTTTTGAGTGAGGGTTAAAGACTAACCTATAAAACTTAACTATCTATGTATGTGTGTTTGTATAAGTATATAATTCTATACAATTATATTTTATCAATATTTACCATCTCTACCTGCTAAAAGTAAAACAGAAAAAGATTAAATCAGTTATAAAATAAGATGCAAAAATATTTATTTTTTAAATCAGAATAGAGTTCTCACTGTTATGTAGTCAAAGAAAGCCTCCCAATCTGCCTCAGATTTTTTAAAATTCATAAAGCAGATGTTAACAAGTCAGTAAATGCATAAATAATATGGAGATGAGCCATTATTTAATCATTCCAAAAGGATAATTAATAAAATCTGTTGGGTAGAGTTTTTTATTCATTTGTTTTTCCCACTGTACCACAGTTTATATAGCCAAGTTAGTTCTAACTTATCTCATTGAATACCACAATGATTCTATATATTTTTATATATTCTTCAAATATTAATTATCCCCAAATATCATGCTTGGTGTTTGACTTAGAAAGATGAAGATGATATGTTTCTCACATTGCAGTTTACAAAGAGTATTTTGTGGTCATTATTGTTTCTTAGAGCACTTACTCATATGCTCTTATTTATATATTTAAAAGTTTAATTAAGATTTTATATTCACTGCTATTCTAATTTTATAAATACATAAACATCACTAATATTTTTCTGATATAAATTAAGCCTCAAAAATTACACAAATAATCGTATAGGTCAGGGATAATGTTTTTAAAACTTCATAAAAAAGCACTTAGCTTAAAATGACAATGTGAGAAATTTAATGATTCTCTCCAAAGTGCCTAAAGAAAACATGTAATTGGATTTTAAAACAAAATTGATAGGATAATCCTTATCTAAAATGTACTATTTTGTTTTTGTGGTAATTTAAAACAAGGTGAAAAAACAGTTGAGTTGATAATTTCCTCAGTGAAAATTTGGTCAGCATCTTACAAATGTTTCCATTCACTACCTATTCCCAGTTCCCTTTAATCTAGTTTTACTACCATACAAGTGACAGGTGTTTATTGAAAGCTTGGATTGTATATATATCAATTTTTTAAAAGATATTATATTTTCTCCCTTTGCAGAACATACATTCTATTAGGGATTGAGAGAAAGACAATAGTATGTTATGAAGTCATATCTGGTAGAAATTTTCAGCAGGGAAAGGGAGATTGGAAATGTGGGGAAGATGAGCAGAAGGCAGGTTTAAACTGGTGAGAGTATTAAAGTTAACTGAGAAGCTGAATTTAAGCAAAGCTTTGTGGATGGTAATGAGTTAAACCATGAGCATGTGTTGGGAAAGAGCTTTCCAGGCAGAGAGAAGTTCCTGAGGCAAGAAATGGTGGTAGTTTTGACAAATAATGGAGAAATTTGTGTAGCCTGAGTGAAATGAGGGGAAGAGTAGAAAGCATGAAGGTCAGAGGTTATGTGGGGATCAGATAAGGTAGGGTTTTGTAAACCATTATTAAGATTTTCTTTTCCTCTGAATGAAATGGAGAACATTGGAAGCTGGAAGCAGAAAAGTGGCACGATCATTTACAAAGGATCTCTGTGTTGAGAATGTGTTGAGATATTAATATAAAGACTAAGGTCAGTTAAGAAATAATTTAATACTCCAGTGACAGTGTAAAATGGTATAATATGGTGACTTGGACAGGGTGGTGAGAAGTGGGCAGATCCTGTATGTATGTTGGAGTTAAATCTACCAGGGATTTTTATGGATTGGATGTCCAGTAGAGAAAGAAGAATCAACATTGGATAGGGTGTGAGAAGGAACTTCAAAGGCTGTATTTTGGCCATGTGCTTGAAATAAGTATTTAATATCCAAGTAGAAATCACAAGTAGGTAGAGAGCTGTACAAGTCTGGAGTACAGGGGAAAGCTCCAAGTTGAAAGATTCCCTGAGAATTTCTGGGAGTCATTAGCAGATATGTCATATATGTTCATGAACAAATCAAGTCAGCTACCAGATTGCACTTAGCATTCCCTTATTCTTCTATTGTTCTCCCTCACACCTGCACTTTTTCAGTATAACTTATATTGCTGTCCTAAAAGGTATTATGATGCCATTTTAAAATTTTACTCTATATTCTCAGGTAAATGTTTGTATATATATATATTTTTTCTTTTGAAATAAATTCAAATCTACATAAAAGTTACAAGAATGATAAAAATAAGTGCTTTTAAATTTTCCTGAAAACTTGAGAAATAAGTTGCCAACATAATGCCCCATCAAACTAAAAAAAATAAATAAATCATTACCATCAAATCCTGAAACCCCACCCAGTTTTGCTGATTGTCTAAATAAATGTCCTTTGGAGAGAAAGGATCCAATTGAGGATCATATGTTGCATTTATTTTGCATGTCTCATTATTGTCTCTGGTTAATCAATGAAATTAGTGCATATATTCCTTCGTGTATACAATACATACTTATTGAGTTCATACTAACTATAGGAGACTTGTTACTAAGTTCTAGGAACTGGAAGACATAGAATAGCCATAGTGGCAAGGACTCATTCTCTCACAAAAACTAAACGTCAAAATAAAAATGTTTAAGTATTCACTAATATTAGAAGTGTGGAACTAATATTAGGAGTATTATATAATAAAGTTGCATTTGAGGCTGAAAAGGAGAAATAAAAAGAAACATTTATTCATAATACCAAATGAGGAAAATTACTCAAGTAATTACTATTCCTCTAAAGCAATATATTGAAAATTAAGAGTTATAAAAAAAATAAGACAAGCTAGTAAAATGGGAAACATCCTCCCAAATGTTCACAATGAATTCAGAATGCATGAATGCCTTCTAAGAAACAAATTTCCAGTGGCTTTGGAGGATTTTTACTGCTTCAAATGGTTGATTGTTATACAAGCAATTTTCTAGAACATTTGAAATTTAAGTCGTTTAAATCTTTTCAGTCTGACATTCTTTATTGTTTAGAAAAAGCCTTAATGCACCTCCCATTACCTATAGATGAATCATGAATTCAAATGCATTAGAAAGTAAATGTAGCAAAGGGTGGAAATTTTCCATGATTTCCCAGGTGTTCCCATTGTACAATCTACTATAGGCAGATCTAAGCATCTTTTCTTATACATGCTACAGTTTCAGTAACAAAATAAACCTGATCACTTGATACATAAAGATTCACGTGCTTTAAATGCATCAATACACATTTGAACAAGATCTGGACCAAATTAGGTAAAAGAATTTGATTTTATTTTAGAAATACAAGCTAAATTTTCTCTTTCAATATTTCCCACTTATTATTAATCACTGTATTAAAATGTTAATTTCTTAGGATTTATGCTCTCTTGGATAAGTTGGTATTTACTTTAAAATGCTAATAAAACTGTTTTATTCATAAAATGAAGAAATTAATTTATTATAGTCTTATTTTAAAAAGATAAAATATGCTTCTTTTGTGTTAGTTTCTTTAGGAAAATGTAGTCTAATATTATAGCCAGTTTCAGCATGAACTTTTCAGCATAATAAATTGTGGGCCAATGGGTTGCTCATTTTAAGAATTTGAATTTTTTTAGTTTTTGGCAACTGGTCCATATATATGGTAAGATGAAATCTCTACCAGTTCCCTGCCCCCATTAAAAATAAGTAAAACCTGCTAAGTGCTTCTTAATTTACATACAATGAGAGTACTAGCATCCAAATTATTAAGTTTCTCTGAAATTTGAAGAATAAGAAATGTCTTAAAGTTTTAACATCTATGAACATCTATGAACATCTATGAACACTGGATAGATATAGTCAGTATACTTTATAGTAGGTAAATATAAAGGCCAATTTTGCTTGTAAAATTGAAACACCAGCATAATTACTTATTTGCCATATTCCAAAATCCAGGAAAAATATCAGAATCTCAGTATCAATATTACAAAAACAATATTATTACCAAAAATGATTCAGGATTTTTTGAAGTTCTTTTTTCCTGTGGTATATACCACTAGAGTTATGCAGCCAATTTTTTTTATTTTAAAGTAAATTGTAATAATTTCTCTATGCTACCGAATAATTATACTAGTTCGTTTCATATCTTTTGGACATTTCAATTTGAGGGTTTGCTTTGGTATTTATACTTGTCTTAAAATTATATAAATGCACCTGGTTCTAAAGTCAATTCTACAAAACAGATTTCCATGAATGTGCCTTCTTTTATATATTTGCCAGTATTCTTTAAGGCAGAAATCCAGAAATTGTATTTGTGGATAACTTGGGCATGCATATAATTTTGGCAGATGCTACAATGTTCTCCTCTATTGTACCTAATTTCCTTCCACCATATTTCTAATATATGTATATGATTACCTGACTCCCAATGGTGTTATAAGTAAAGTATGTTTTTTAGACATTTGTATCTTTCCAATCAGATAAATGGAATATAGTAACTCTAAATAGTTTTAACCTGAAAAATTCTTATTATGTGTGAGGAAGCATATTATTTGTATAGTTAAAAGCCACCGGTATTTACTTTTTCCTGTGAAATGTCTTCATATATCTAGGCCATTTTAATACGTATTATTGATCTTTTCCCTCTCTATTTTGAAAATATTTTGCATATACAGATAGTAATTCTTTGTTTGTGTAAGAAGTTGAAATTGTTTCCCCAGTTTGTCATTCGCTTTCTTTATGGTATTTTATTTTGCCCCCTTTTTATTGCTTTAATTTTAAGCAACATAAAATAAAATGACTAAATATTTACCAAATAAGCCAAAATATCACTATGTTGTCTCATTTTATTTCAATGGCTTCCAATATGAACAAAAAGCTTTTGAGTATACTGTCCCAGAAATAACCGTTTATTCCATCAGGAAAGACTTGATTGCATGGTAGACTTTATCACTGCTGCTCATGGAAAATTAACAGTCAGCCACTCTTTTTTAAAAAAATAGGTATAGGTTAGATTGTTCAGATGAAACAATTTGTCCAAAAGCAACTCCCTAGGGTCTGAATAAAATACCCTGCCCAGGGTTTCAAGACTATTACAGTCAAAAAGAAGAAGGGGACACAGGAATTGAAAGAAGAGGTAGGTCAGGAAAAGAACCATTTTTCTTTTTAAACAGTGTACTTTTTAACACTCTACAAAGTTAAAAGAAGAAGTTGAAATTTATTTCAGAATCAGCACACATGGTAGATTGAGAAAAGGGGATCATTAACTTTTTAAAAATATCATTTTTATTGTTACTATTATTTTTAAAAGAAGTGTTAAATTATAAAAATGTTACATTGAAAATACAGGGGATTCCCATATACTTCACCCCCTCTCCTTACCACACTTTTCCCCATTAACAACATCTTTCATTAGTGTGGTACATTTCTTAAAATTGATGAGCACCTATTGAAGTACTGCTACTAACCATGGTCTGTAGTTTAATTTATGGTTTACACTTTGCACCACAAAACTTTATAGGTTTTGACAAAATGTATAATGGCCTGTATGCATCATTGCAATGTCATGCAGAACAATTCCAGTGTCCTAAAAATGCCACATATTACACTTATTCTTCCCTTTCTCTCCCCTCACAAACTTAGTGACCACTGTTATTATATCAATGTTACAATTTCTTCCATTACTAGAATCATAATGTTTAATTTAGTCCATAGTTGCAATCCCACATTTTTGTTCATTCCTAAATCTGAAGGATTTTGGGATGGTGATGCCCACTCTGTTTCTGATTGAGAGGGGCTTTAAATCCCATGGGGCAGATGGGTAGAACTGTCTTGCTTGCAGTTGCAGAAACTCTCTGCTTTTCTGGATGGGCGTTGTCCGTTATCATCCTTTGTTAGTTCTCCTGGGTGAGTCCAATGAATTGGAGGGCTGGTGCTGGCTGCAACTCTGCTAAGATTCAGTGCTCAACTAGCATATGAACAGCTGGAAGATTTAAGTCTCTTGGACACATATTTAACGGGTATAGTGCTGATTATAAGTTCAAATAAAAGGGGCAGAAGAACCATGTGTAGGAAAATTATAAGTGAGACCAACTCCATTTAAAATGGTCCTGGTTTTCTCATTCCTCATTCCTCACCAAAAATGTTTTTAAAATTTCAATTTGACTTTAGCTTGCTTGGATTTACATGTTTATTTAAAGAGAAAGCCACTACATATTTTAGATTTGTATAATTTTATTAAATGCAAATTGTGTGTAATAAGTAAAGCTTAAGGAATTTGTAAGGGGATAAACAGATCTCAGCCCATTAATACTACAGGTTTTCACTCTCTTGTGATTCAGCATACATTTGAGAGAGAAGCATGAAAGGCACTACTCCAAAGTGCATTGTCATTTAGATCTCTTGGTTTAAAATTGAGTGAAAAATAAAATATCCTCTTTTTTAATTACTTCAGTGTTTAAGAATATGGCTTAACATTAACCCTTTATACATTTCCATTTCTATTTAGCAAATGCTCAGTTTTATGGAGGACTATATACTACTTAAATATTTCATAATAATGTATGACTATATTTACAGAATTCGGTTTTCAACTTCATTGATTTGCATTTATTTCTGTAATCTGAATAATTTATGATTTATAGTTTTTCTGTGCCCTTTTTCCTAATTGTATAAAATGTCAAATGTTGAGTTTAGCACTTCTACCTAAATAATACTTCTTGCTTATTAGTACTGTGGTTTTTATTTCAGTACTAATTGTTTGTAATCAAATTTTATGGAGAAACTATTAGATAATATCTGAAAATAATAATTTGCATGAGTTATCTGCAGACTCTGATGGGCTCCATGATAAGAGAATTTATTCATGGTTTACTAACATTTTACCATCCATGCTGTGATACTATATACTTTGGTTGGTGACGACAACAATAGCTCTTAAAATG
Source organism: Cabassous unicinctus (assembly GCA_029593785.1). Taxonomy (NCBI): domain Eukaryota; kingdom Metazoa; phylum Chordata; class Mammalia; order Cingulata; family Chlamyphoridae; genus Cabassous; species Cabassous unicinctus. The sequence goes on along the minus strand of JAQZBX010004231.1, from coordinate 16,182 downwards.
CCTTATCACTTCTTTGGGGTCTCAGACATTTAAGCTGGATTTCCTCCATCTCCATTATCCCCCTGCCTGCTTGCCAGAAATGAAGGCATTCTTGTAATCTTGTTCAGTAATGTAGTTCTTCACAAGTTTCCACTTCGGACATTTTTCACTGCAAAATTCTCAAACTCAAAATTGTTAATGTTATTAGAAAAATGTTATCTGACATAGCAAGAAGTCCAAACTGAGTGCGAAGGCCAGGTATGGTGCGCTAGGTTTCTAATCTTTGTTCCTTGATAAGCATAGACTCTCCAGGATTTTCTCAGAAATCTACATATTTCATACATATCCATCTAGTTGGTAGAATTTTCTGGAATAGGTTGAGAGAAGGAGCCAGACACCTGAGTCATTTCACAATTTTGTAAGAAACTTAAAAATATATACTGATATTTTCAATTGATTTGAAGATAATATTTTATGATAATGAGTCTTTCCATTCATGAGGAATTTTTATCTATGCCTTTTGGCAGAATTGTATAAATTGTTCAGTAAAATGTAATTAATTCTCTGTAATAATCTTGCATAACTTTTTAAGATGCTTTTTTTGAATTATTTTAAGACTGTTATAGTATTGCAGTTTGGCAGTTTGATATAATTATGAATTCCAAAAATAGATATTGGATCATGCTTGTAAACTGGTCTGCTAATCTGGGTATGATTAATTTATGATTAGGGAGTTAACTGGGCCATGTCAGCAGGGCATTGAACCCCACCCCATGGTGGGCGGGGGAAATCAAAGATAAAAGACATGGCAAAGGACAGTGTTGATGAAGTTTTGATGTTAGAGTCTTGAGCTGGAACCCCAGGAAGAAGTGTACAGAGGAGCTTGGTTGTGAGGAAGAAGAGAAGGCTCCAGAATAGAGACAAGCCATTCATCTGATAGTCTACAGCTGGCCTTGTGGAGAGAGGCAAAGCCTAGAGGGCCTCATAGTCTACAGCTGACCTTGTGGAGGAAACAGAGGAGCTAAGCCCAGAGAGAAACACAACCCCGGGAAGAGAGGAACCCAAGATGTATGAACCGTGGCAAACGTCGGCAGCTTTCTTGCTCCAACAAGTGGCAATGGACTTTGGTGAGGGAAGAAACTTATGCTTTATGACCTGGTAACTGTGGACTTCTACCCTGAATAAATACCCTTTATAAAGACCAACCGATTTCTGGTATTTTGCATCAGCACCCCTTTGACTGACTAATACATATAGTTTTTGTTTCTATTATAAATGACATATCAAACTTTCAGTTATGTTATTTTGTCAATACTCTATAAATGAATAAATAAGTTGCTTACATACTTATTACAAATAACGCTCCAATTAATAACTTTGTAACTATGTTTTACGTGTGTGTATTGGATTAGGTTCTATAAATTCTGAGAGGTGGTATTGCTTGGTCAAAGGCTTTAATTTAAAATAACTTTCCAGTTGTTCTTAATGAATATCATATTCTCATATAATTATCTTTCCCCATGATTTTTTAAAAATTTTTGATTTTTTAAAAGATACTTAGATTACATAAATGTTACACAAAAAATATAGGGATTCCCATACACCCCACCTCCCACACCTCCCACAACCTCCCACATAAACATCCTTCATTCATTTGGCACATTAATTGCAATTGATAAACATATCCTGGGGCTTTGCTATTAAGCATGGACCCTAGTTCACATTGTAGACCACACTCTCTCCCACACAATTCTGCATGTTATGTGATGATATAAAATGGCCTATATCTGTCATTGCAATGTCACTCAGGACAATTCCCAAGTCCCGAAAAAAGCTCCTGTATTACAGCTGCCTTTCCCTTTCCCTCACCCCAGAGCCTCCAGTGACCACTGGCTCCACATCAATGTTGTAATTTTTTCCAGTGCTTGAATCACACTATGTCTATAGTAGAATACTAGTAAGTCTACTCTAGTCCATAGATCTTCCCCCCAATCCTGAGGAGTCTGGGATGGTGATGTCCAGTCCACCTCCAATTGAAAGCAGGCTTTTATACCTTAGGAAAGATGGATGAGACTATCCTGCCTGCCGCTGCAGACTCTCTCCATTCCCTGGGAAATGTCTATCCATCATCTCCCTGCCAGTTGTCCTGGGTGAGTTCAATGAGCTGTAGATTAGGAGTTGTAGCTCCACCAAGGTTCTGGGCCTAGCTGGAACATGGACAGCCCAAAGACTCGAGTCCCTGGACGTACACCTACAAACTCCAGCACCAAGTATAGATTTGAATAGAAAGGACAGATGAGCCATGTGCAGGGAAGACATAATTGAGTGCAACTCTGTCACTCTCAGGAGCACAAACTCCAAAGTAGGTCCCACGGGCAAGGCACCAAACTCCGGAGCTATCCTCCCTAACCATAGGACCTGGGTTTCTCCAGAGCCCTCTGGAGCTCCACTATTTGGGGTGGTATCCACTTTGGAAGTTTATGAGATCCTACTGAGATGTGCATAAGCATTACCTCTGGGATGATCTCCTGACTCACTTTGAAGTCTCTTAGCCATATAAACTAATTTGTCTTTACCTTTCCCCCTTTTATTCAAGGTCTTTTTCCATTCGCATTGCTAGTTGGTGCTTAGTAGCAATCCCTTGGTGCCAGGGAGGCTCATCCCCAGAAGTCATGTCCCACTCTGGGAGGAAGGTAATGCATTCATATGCTGAGTTTGGCTTAGAGAAAGGCCACATTTGAGCAAAAAGGAGGGTTTCAGGAGGCAACCCTTAGGCACCCCACAACAACAGGCTAAGTTTCAATTTCAAAAGCAAAGACTGATAAGCTTAGTCATCAATATCAAGGGCCCATCAGTGGTTCATCCTCCTTCGCCAGTCACTGTCCCTGCACTTGGGGGACTGTTGCTGCTCCTTTAGAGAATGTGGCAGAGATCTTCAGGATGGGAATTCAGTATTCTCTTGTTTATTGTGATTCTCCACCCACTGTGACAATGCCCTATGAACATTTGAACATGTTTTATACTTTATATGTATGCTCAGGTGAACTTCCTCCCATGCATCCCCCATCCCTGACACCCCACACCAACAATCCTCCCCATCTTTTTATCAACAAAGTGCATTATCAAAACTAGATTTTTATCTATGTGATAAGGGGGGGAAACTATCTCAGTATATTATAAACATAAGGCTAAAGTAGTTTTTCATGTTATTAAGTTATTTAAATGTCTTTTTTTTTTTTTTTTTCTGTGAACTCCTTGTTGGTATTCTTCACCCATTTTTCTACCACTTTTTAAAAATAATATCTAATAATATAGTTCCATCCCTTTTGAAAGATATGAATTTGGAAATGCTTACTTACAGTTTATCAGAGCACATATATGTCAAATATTACAACTCACAGATGTACACTTCTTTTTACTTTTGCCTTTGAAATTTTTGAAGTTTACCGCTTTTTTTTTATAGCATCTGGATTTTTAGGCATACTTACAAAGGTCTTTCTTCTAGTATGTAAAGGAATATTCCATATTTACATTTCATTTAAAAGAAATTCATTTTGAATTACTATGATATTTGATATGATATATACCTATTTAAGGTGAAACTTTTTTATATATATACTGAATCACCACATGTACTATGTTCTATGTCTGGACTTCTATTATTTTTAACTATTTACAGAACCACAAATTTTAAGAAATTGAAACATTCTTTCTATATAAATTTTTGACAAGTTTAGCAAACCTTCATTTCTCATATATTTTTTTATTTTTTTGAGGCCTATTATTATTTGCAATAACTTTTTAAAAACTTGTCCAGGGGGAAGCGAATGTGGCTCAAGCAATTGGGCTCTCTTCTACCATTTGGGAGGTCCCAGGTTTGTTTCCCAGGGCCTTCTGGTGAAAGTGAGGTGGCTGGCTTGGTGAGCTGGTACAACAAAAAGAGACAAAGAGGAGAGCCAATGAAAGAAACAACAAAACAGGGAGCTTAGGTGGCTCAAGCAACTGAGTGCCTCTCTCCCATATCGGAGGTCCCAGCATGGGTTCCCAGTGCCTCCTAAAGAGAAGCCGAGAAGAGAAGACAAGGAGACACAGAGAGCAAACAGCAAATTGACACAGAGAGCAAGACGATGAGTGCAAAAACAAGGCAGGGGTGGGTGGGGAATAAATAAAATAAATCTTAAAAAAAAAAAAAATTGTCCAGGTTATAAAGGAAAAAAAAGCTAACTGGAATTTGTGAGGGAGTGATGTTAAAATTAAAATTTAATTGAAGAAAACCTAACATCTTTATGGAGCTGAAAATAGCACTCATTTTCATTTGGTTAAGACTGTTTTTCTGTCCTAGAAGAGTATTTTTGTATACAGTAGGCTTACATGCACAAAAATGTGTTAACTTGTGAATATAATTTTCTGGGGCCCACAAAAGACTCAAACCAGAACATTCTACCCTCTGGACTGCAAAAATAGTTTTTCTTTCCACATGCAAAATGCATTCATACCATCACAATATTTCAATAGCCTTAAAGAATTTCAGTATCAATGCTAAGTATAAAATCACTTAAAAATCAGTTATAGGCATGTAGTCTGTTTTGGGGCAAAAGTCCCTGTGGCTGTAGACTTGTGAAAATTACAATACAAGTTATTGCTTCCAATATACAAAGGAGAAACAGGCATAGGGTAAATATTTGCATTACCACAGGGCAAAAAAATGGAAGGAAAACACGTGTTATGGATAGTAAACAGTTCCAAAAGCATACTTCATTAGATTTCAAAGTCTTAGCGTCATCTATAGAAAGATGGTTTCTCCTCCTCCTCAGGATTTGCTGTTGAAGTCAATTTTTCTTCAATCTCTCCCTTTCTTGTCCCTTTTAGTCCAGGCTGACAATTTTTTTTTCATACAGATTGCTCCAAACGCTTGTTGGATTAACATGCAAGAAACAGGTTCCAAGCTATCAGACAGTAGGGCTTTCCACAAGTCCCTCCTGGACAACTGCATTTCCAATTCTGACTTGCAAAGAAATGACTGTCTTGTTCCCTGTTCAATTAAATCCTCCTATAGGGTACTGTAGCAATTTGATATTATTGGTGAATTCCAAAAAAAATATTGGTTTATGTTTGTAAATTCATCTTTTCCTCTGGGTGTATTAGAGTGTATTGGATTCAGAGGTTTTATTTTCACTTAATTAAATAATGATTAAGGCTTTGATTGGGCCATGTCAGTAAGACATTGAGTCCCCACCCCTTGGTGGATGGGGAGTCACAGAAAAACTGTACTGCAGAGAAGGAAGTTTGGAGTTTTAATGCTGGGGGCCAGGGAAGTAAGCACACAGAGGAGCTTGGTTGTGAGGAAGGAGACAAGGCCCTGGGAAAAGAGATGAGCTCTTCCCCTGATAGTCTACAGCTGGCCTTGTGAGAGAAGCAAGCCTGAACCCAGAGAGAAGCAAGCACTGGGATGAGAGGAACTCAGGAAGCCTGAACTCTTGGCAGATGTGAGCGAGAATATTCTCACTGAATTTGTTTTTAGTTCTAGGAGATCTGTTGTGGATTTTCTAGGATTTTCTGCATATAGGATCATGTATTCTGCAAATAGGAAATGCCTTTTTTCTTTTCCAATTTGGATATCTTTCATTTCTTTCTCTTGCCTAATTGCTCTGGCTAGAACTTCCAGTACAATGCTGAATAACAATGGTGACAGTGGACATCCTTGTCTTGGTTCCTTGTGTTAGATGGAAAGATTTCAGTCTTTAGCATTCAGTATGTTGATAACTGTGGGATTTTCCTATATGACCTTTATCATGTTGAGGCAATTTCCTTATATTACTAGTTTTATTAGTGTTTTTATCAAGAAGTTCTGCTGGATTTTGTCAAATTCACCTTCTGCATCAAATGAGATGATTGTGTGTTTTTTTCTTCATTTTGTTAATGTAGTGTAGTAAATTAATTGATTTCCCTAAGTTGAATCACTCTTGCAGACCTGGGATTAATCCCCCTTGATTCAAGGTGTGTGATTCTTTTAATATGCTGTTGGATTCAGTTTGCTGGTATCTTATTGTGGATTTTTGCATCTATATCCAAAAAGGATATTGGTCTATAATTTTCTTTTCTTCTGGCTTTGGTATGAAAGTATATTGGCCCACAGAATGAGTAAGGGAGTAGTCCCTCCTCTTCAATTTTTGGGAAGAGTTTTGACATGATTGGTTTTTATTTTTCCAGGGAAGATTGTTAAAATTCCCATGAGAAGCCATCTTGTCCTGGGCTATTTTGTTGGGAGCTTTTTTTTTTTTTTAATACTACTAATTGGTTTAGTGGGATCTTCTACTGCTTTTAATTCAGGGTAGGGAATTTGTGTGTTTCTAGGAATTTGTCCATTTTATCTAGATTATTTAAGTTTTTTTGAGTATAATTCACAGCATCCTTTTTTAATCCTTTTCATATCTGTGGATCTGGTTGTAATGCATCCCTTTTCATTTCTGATTTAAGTTATTGTGGTTTTTTTTTTTTTAATCTTTGTCAGTCTAACTAAAAATTTGATGATTTTATTGATCTTTTCAAAGAACCAACTTTTACTTTTGCTCAGTCTCTCTATTGTATTTTTATTCTCCATTTAATTTACCTCTGATCTAATCTTTATTATTTCCTTCTTATTACTTATTTTGAGTTTAGCTTCCCCTTCTTTTCCTATTTCACCCAGTTTTGAGGTTAGGTCTTTTATTTGAGATCTTTCTTCTTTTTTAATGTGTGCATTTAGAGCTATAAATTTCCCTCTCAGCTTTGCAGCTGCATCTCAAAAGTTTTCTCATGTAGTGTTTTCATTTTCGTTTACCTCAAGATATTTCCTAATTTCCTGATTTCCATTGTGATTTCTTCTTTGACTCTTTGGTTGTTTAAGTGTATAAATTCATGTATTTGTGAATTCTCCATTTGTCTCTCTGTTTTTGATTTCTAGCTTCATTCCTTTGTGGTTAGATATAATTCATGTTATGATTTCAATATTTTTGAATTTTTTGAGATTTGTTTTGCAAACTAATATATGTTCTATGGCAGAGGATTTTCCACATATACTAGAGCAGAATGTATATTCTCTTGCTGTTTGGTGAAGTGTTCTATATATGTCTGTGATATCTAGTTGGTTTAGAGTCTTAAGTTTTCTATTTTTTTAATTGATCTCCTCCCTAGATGTTTTAATTATTATTGAAAGTGATGTATTAAAATCTTCTACTATTAATGTAGAGCAGTCTATTTCTCCCATCAAATCTGTCTATATTTGCTTCATATATTTTGGGACTCTGCTGTTAGGTGCATATATATTTATACATGTATGTCTTCTTGTTAAATTGAGCTGTTTATTAGGATATAATGACTTGCTTTGTTCTTCATAACAGTTTTTAACTTAAATCCAGTTTTATCTGTTATTAATATATCTACCCTAGCTCTCTTTTGATTACTATTTCATAGTATTGTATTTTCCTTCCTTTTACTGTCATCCTACTTATCTCTTTGAATTTAAGTTGAGTCTCTTAAACCGCCTATATTTAGTTCCTGCATTTTTATCCATGCTGCCAATTTCTGCCTTTTGACTTCAGAGTTTAATCCATTTATATTTAAAATAGCTACTCATAATAAATTAATTTTTTCTTCTATTTTTCAATTTTTTCTTGTAAGTCTTGTACCAATTTTTGTTCTGCAATTCTTCTGTTAATGTTTCCTTTCATATTTATTTGATTTTTTGTTTTGTAATATTTTGAAACCATTCTTGTTTATTTATGAATATATATATATATATATATATTGTGGTTGCCATGGAGTTAAAATTTAGTATCCTTTATGTATGACAATCATAATTGATTTCATATTTATTTATTTTCAATAGCACTCATATACACTATTCCTATAACCCTTTGTCCCCACACCTTTTTTTTTGTATTTTTTACAAATTATATCTTTGTACATTGTATGCCCAAAAGAATAGAGTTATCATTACTTTTTGTGCATTTGCATTTTAGCACCTGTAGCAAATAAGAAGTGAAGTTACATACCAAAAATATGATACAACAATATTGCCCTTTACCAGAGTTATTTCTTTCTTTCTGTCACTCCGATCCACTCTCTAGTGTCCTTTCCTTGCACTCTGAAGAACTTCTTTAAGCATTTCTTGTAGGGCAGGTCTAATGGTGGTGAACTTCTTCAGCTTTTGTTTATTTAGCAATGTCTTAATCTTTTCTTTATTTTTGAAAGAAAGTCTTGCCAGATGCAAAATTCTTGGTTGGCAATTGCTTTCTTTCAGCACTTTAAATATTTTTACCACTGCCTTCTTGCTTCCATGGTTTCTGATGAGAAATAAGCACTTAATATTATTAGGATTCCCTTGTACATAACTCATTGCTTTTATTGTGAAGCTTTTAGAACTGTCTGGGCATGCTTCTCTTTGAGTTTATTCTATTTGCAGTTTGTTGGGGCTTGTGAATGTGCATATTGATATCTTTCATTAATTTGGGAAGTTTTCTGCCATTATTTCTTTGAATATTTATTCTGCCTCCTTCTCTCTTTCTTCTCCGCTGGGACTCCCATAATGCATATATTGGCCCACTTGAAATTATCCCATGTGTCTCTTAGGCTCTGTTCTTTTTTTAATTCTTTTCTCTCTAGATTCCTCATACTGAATTATTTCAATTTTTTAATTTTGTTTCTTTGATATCATTGATTCTTCTGCTCCTCCAATCTGCTGCTGAAACTGTCTAGGGAATTTTTTATTTCAGGTATTGTGTTCATCAATTCATTATTTCTGTTTGTTTCCTACTGGTAATCTCAAAGAGATTCCTTTATTGTTCATTCACTGTTTTCCTCATATTCTTTATGTTTTTCTCCATTTTTTAAAAATCTCCTTGAGCATTTTGAGGATAATTTTTAAAAATCTCTGTCTGATAATTGCAAAGTTTGGTTCCTTTTATTAATTGTTTCTGAATTTTTATTTTGCTCCTTTTAATTGGACATCATTCCCCATTTCTCTGTATTATAATCTTTTGTTGAACACTGTACATTTTAATATTTTAAAGTGTTGAATCTGAGATTTAGTCCATGAGCTCTGTGTTCTTGAAGTTTATGTCCTAGTGAGGCAGGTTACTATAAGGAAAGAGGGAAGACAGCTGAGACCCAGCAGAGAACATGGCCAATAGAGAATATGGCCATCAGAGAACACGGTGGTGAGACTCTGCCCTGAAACCTCCTGACAGGAAGGTTGCTACTAAAGAACAAAGGCAGAAAGACCCCATGAGACCGTGGCCATGGGATCCCATTTGGAATTCTTTCTAGGGTTAAGAGGAAGTCCCAGATATCTCCAAGCAGGCCTCCCACTGGTCCCCTGAGAGCTAAGAGGCAGAGATTGTAAAGCAACCAATCAGAACAGAAAACAGCTGGGGCCCCACCCCAACGTTAGGAAAGGGGAGGAGGAAAGGTCTTAAAAAGTGTAGCAGTTTGATATTTGTTATGAATTTCAAAAATAGATATTGGATTATGCTTATAAACTGGTTGTTCTTCAGGGCATATTACATTATATTGGATTCAAAGGTTTCACTTTTATTTGATTAAATAATGATTGAGGCTTTGATTGGGTCACATCAATAGGATGTTGAGTCTCTGCCCCCTTGGTGGGTGGGGACTCACAAAGAAACAGCACCACAGAGAAAGGAGTTTTGAGTTTTGATCCTGAGCCTGGAAAGTAAACACATAGAGAAGCAGATACCTGAGAAAGGAGAGAAGGCTAAATTGGACACAGCAGAGACCCTGGGAAGAGAGACAACATGTTTGCCTGATAGTCTACAGCTGGCCTTGTGGAGCGAGTAGAGGTGCTAAGCCTAGAGAGAAACAAGCCCGGGAAGAGAGGAACCCAGGAAGCCTGAACCCTTGCAGACATCGGCAGCCATCTTCCCAACACATGGCAACAGACTTTGGTGAGGGAAGTAACTTATGCTTTATGGCCTGGTAACTGTAAGCTTCTACTCCAAATAAATACACTTTTGGAAACACCAACAGATTTCTGGTATTTTGCATTAGCACCCCTTTGACTGACTAATACAAAAGGCTTAACCCAGGGCCCCAGGTGTTTTTCTTACCATGCAGCATGCCTGCAATCTATGTCTCAGATTGTGTAATCTTTTCTTGTTTCTTAATAAATTCTTTACTCCCTTGCCTGCCCTATGGCATGTCCTTAAATTCTTTGATGGGACTTAAGCCAAGAACCTAAAGGCTCAGAACCCAGAGCATTCCTCTAACACTAGTAGTGATATGAGTGGTATGGCAGAGATTTCTTGAATGCCAGGGGCTAATCAAAACAAGCAAAACCAAAGCAAAAAACACCTTTCACTCTATTTGCAAATTGACTCTGCTTTGGCTTCTTGTCTCCTTCAGAGCTTAAGCCTCCTAGCAAGAAGATCAGCTTAAGGGAAGTGCAAACTTCAGGGTCATCTGTGTCCTATCTTTTCCTGCATGGAGCCCTGCTTCTTTTCCTGGGCTTGTGCTCACTAGAGGCCTTAGAAATTTTACTATTTGCCACTTACAGGAGTTCTGGGGAATTATCCCTCACTCCTTTTCAAATAGACTTTCACCCACTCCTAGGCACTCTCTTGAGTAACACAATGCAGGTAGTCTTTCCCCCAGGCCACTTCAATGAAATTGTTTCTCACACTGTCCTGATTATATGCAAATTGTTTTTGTACCCTCAGGACAAACTTTGGGAGGGCTAGCCCAAGACAACTTCCCTGGTTCAACCTCTGACTTCTACCTGATAGATTGGGACTGGCATATATGCACCCTAGTATGCACACAGGGGCCACATTGCTCCTTCTTGAACAAGGCCAGGGACCCAAAATGGGAGTGCAAGCTGGTTCCACTCTGCATTGTTGAAGGTGGTAGAAGAGGTGCCATCAAAGTTGCTAGGAGCTTTTTCTGTGGTTTTTTAGCTGTCTTAAGTTGATTCAGCACTTGTAGAGTTAATGCAGCCATTTTACAATTTTCTATAGTTTTGAGAAAGGTTACTACCTTTAAGATTTCTCTGTCATCTTTGCCTGAGAGGTGCTGGAATAATGGCTAACCTGAGAGCCAGCCCCAGTGGTCTGAAGCAGCTGATAAAAGGCAGGAATCAATAATCAGAACACATACCCCTGGATTTTGGAGAACTAGGTCTTATTTCCCACGTTGGCACCAGCAAGCTGTGCCAGAAACCCAAGCTCCAGTGTCCAATGCTACTTGTCAGGAGGTTGGGGGAAGGCGGATGATAGCTGCTAAGGAAGGATCAAACAATGATATTTATCACAATTTACCAGCCTCCTGCTGCCAGTCCTCCATGGATGCTGCCCAATGTTCCATTAAACTACGTTGTTTCAAACAATTGATTTAGATAGTACATGCCAGGTCAATAGTTGTTTGGTGGAAGGACAGATTCCTGGAACATCTTACTTTACCATCTTCCCACAGTCCTCCTTCCATGAAAGTCTTTCTTAGAAAATGCCAATTATTTTCTTACTTCTTTTTTCCTATCTGTCTTATTGTCTTATTGAAATAAATGTCTTTTTTCTTAGTTGATTTATGATTTTTTCTTTTTCTTTCTTTTCTTTATAAGTTTCATCAGTTTTACTAAAAGGTGACTAATTGTGTTTTTGTTCATTTTCATGATTATTTATTTATTGATTTTTTATCTTGCTTATGGTCCTTCTTGAATCTGTGGCATGATATCTTTCATCAGCTTTGCAAAATTTTCAGTCATTTTCCCTTCAAATATTGTTCATATCTCATTCAATCTCTCCTTCCCCTCTGGGACCCAATTGCAGGTACATTAGACATATCCATTGTCCTAGATGTGTTTTGAATATACGTATTTTTTATATTTACCATTATCTTTCCTCTACATTTTAGTCCAGGTATTTTTCTAAAGTTTTGTCTTTCTGTTTCCTAACTCTCTTGCATTATCCAATGTTCTGTTATATCAATTTTATGAGTCTTAATTTTTCTTTATTGATTTTTTAAAAAAAAAAACTTTATCATTATTTTTTATAGATTATAGATTCAAAGTCTCTAGTGAAATTCTACACTTTGTTACTCATTTTCTTGAATTCCATCTTTGATAACTCAAATAACAGGATGAAGAGTGGATCTTTTTATATTGTCGGCTATTTTATTTTTTTAACTTGGTCCCATTTCTTGTCATGACTATTAAATTTTGATTGAATTGAATAGTAGAAATTGACTAAGATAAATTATAGGGATTCTGAATGAAGTTCACCCTCAAATCTGGAAGGTAAATGTCAATGATAGAACCTATTCAAAGGTGACTTGCCATTTTTAAAAAGTTCAGTTTACCTATTATTCACTTCATATCTACTTTGTAGACTTTCAGTGTTTATAATTGATATTTTTCATTATTTACTAGTACTCACTCTTGAAATACTTTGAATTCCAATGAGTGGGGTGGTGACCACTTACTTAAAATAAAAGTTTTGAAGACAGAGAGTTGGACTAGAGGCAGCAGTAATTTATTTCTTTCTCATAAGAAAGGGCACACACCCAGGCTAATAGAAGTGGACAAGTGCACAGGATCAGTGCAAGAACAATGATTATATAGTTTCCCCGATGCAATGTCCCATTTCCCTCCCTCCCCAACCTTACCCATCTCCCATTGGCTGGGAGTTGTGGGCTTACAATCTTAGGCACAAAAACTAACCCAATCCTAAGGCAAAAAGTGTAAGGGTAAGTTCTCAATGTCCAAGTTCATCCCCTTTTCTGATGTGGATTTTTGGGAAAGTGATTTGAACAAGAATGTGGGAGGATTAGATAAGCAGGAACAGGGAAAAGTTCTGAAAAGAGGCCACCTAGAATGTGAGAGGGTTAGATAAGTTGGAACATGGAATTCAGTTTGAGAAGAGGCCAAATTTGTTCTATTTCTCTCACCAATTTTGTCACCTTAGCCTTAAGAGACTGAGTAAAAATTTATTTTGTCCTTTAGTGACTTTTTTTCTAGCCTATTATCCTCTTTTGGCAAACTTCTCATGGTGAAAAACTAGCTCAATTACAGGCCCATTTTCCTCCACTTTTATGCTCATGAGGATCTCACCTTCACATTCAAGTGCTTACTGCTATGACAGCCATAAACTCTCTGTTTTTTGTCTTTCTGGTTACTAAGATTTCCTCTTGCTTCTTTCCTCTTAGCAATAGTCCCCAAAGGGTACTAGCATTAAGAATAAACACATCTCCAAGGTTCCCTACTTAATACCTAGGATCTTGGCCTCTGGATTTGTTTGCCTCAACAGTTCTCCAATGTCATCAAAAAGATCCTATGTTGGTTTTGTTGTTGTTTTGTTTTCCAGCTTTTCTAAATTTTCTTTTTTGTTGCTTTGGCCTTCTGAAACCTACTCCATAAGGGCTAAACTGTATTGCTTTTTTAACTAATTTTTCATATAAGCTTGATTACAGTAGCAACATATAATTAAAACTATGGCATCATGCCCCCAAAATAATGATAACTAGACAATAAAGTCCATATTTACTTTTAACAGAATTTCATAGATGACCACTATAAGCACGCAACATTGGATTTGACTGAGGTAATTTCAAACTAATTGCCTTTCATAAATATTATCAAATGATTGTCTATTAATATTTCTCAGACATGATTTTTTCATGCTAAAATAATCTTACCTTACATTAATGTATACCTGATATATTTGCTATATTTAATTATCAATGATTAATATTATAACCTAAGCAAAAAAAAAAAAAAACTTTATCATAAAGAGATTGAAGATTAATAAAAGGGAAAAGAAAATTAACATACACAAATATGAGCAGAATTATCTTCTAGAGTTTACTTTATATTCACATATCTATAAAAATGTCAGAGTGAAAATTTCACCAGGATGCTTTTCCATAGGAAAACTTGATCAGTAATATAGTACTGAAAATTGAAATAAGGCCCCTTTAGCCAAAGCAAATACACTTCAGCTCTAATTTATCTGAAATTATCTTGGGGATTAAAGATCATTCTCTGAAGAGACTTGAGATATGCTTTTATGAAAAGTTGACATTAAAATCTTAGCTTTAAATGCCATATAAAATAACTTCTTACTGATTATAGGATTAGATTTTAGCACAGTTTTCTCATTGGAAGCAAAGAATCTAGCCAACAGAAAACTGACTTTGTCATACTCGTTTAAGTAATCAGTATTAGAATTTGGATACTATGGTCATTTAAACAGGATAAATGAAAATCTTCATCACTGATTTCTTGGTTATAAAATATGCCAGAGTTTAGACATCCAAATTAAATTTATACTTATCAGTGTGTTTTCTCTGGAGGATTATACATCTGCTCCATTGATACTGGAACAAAAAGCAGATTTGGAACCCCTTATTTGGAACAAACTGTCCCAATATTACCTCCAAAAGTGTGTGGTCAACTGTGGAATTTCCTTAGGTATTTCTTTGATTTAATATATGAATTTCTTTTCATAGGCCACCTTCACTTACGGAAATATTGAAGATGTATTTGTGTTAATGTTTTTAAACAGGCAAAATAAATTTAAATCCATGTTCAATGAGTTAAGTGAATGATGATAATATTTGGAACTTTGTTCAAAAGTGAGTTAGTCTTATAAAATTAACAAGTTTATTTTCTTGTATATTTATTTCCCCTAAATGACTCTCATCCATATCATTTATCATAAGATCTACAGGAGAATTTACTGAACAATAAATATATTTCATACATTTAAAGGTATTTAATGACATATTACATTTTACTTATATAGAAACTTAAAAAGCTATGAAAAAATTAAGTGCATAAACAAATGGATGCTTATATCTCTATTTCTTTATTTCCAATAAAAATAATAAGATACTTCATTTATTTGGAATTATAGGCTTTATGTGCCACTACAGTGCCATCTCCTTCTGCTCAGTATAATGCTCTTGGGTGATTCTGCCTTCCACTCAATGCACTGAATTTCATAAAAATCCCTGTTTTCACCACTGTGAGAAAAAGAATTACAACCCTCTGACCTACCTTTGGGTAAAGCTTATTTCTTTTCTAAAATATGTCTTCATCTTAGATCCATGGGGAAATCCCAAGAAAGGATATGAAAAGAGGACTGGTCAAGTAGCAGGCACTGTGCTGAGTTCAATAGCCACTCGCATTCTTTGGCAAATTTCTTATTGTCCTACAAATAACAAGTTTACTTGAATCTCTCTTTTTCCCTTAAAGACTTTATACTCACACATGTCCTCTCTTTTTAATTCACTGTTTTGTTTCCAAAAGTTCTAGAGTCTCAGTTCTTGACAAGGAACATGGACAAAGTCTGAGGTGAGGAGGTGATCTAATATGAGAAGAGAGATTAATTATCCAAAAGTGGATAGATGGAGAGATAGGTTGCAAGAGTGTCAGAGCCTACTGCCCATTTACACAGAATGACCTGGAGATTAGAAGATCTCTGATGGGAATAAATGCTTTTTAAGCATTGTGGTCTTGGAAACCACAATGACTGTTGAGGAAGTAGCTTGGACATCATGTCAACAAGGGTAAAAGAACAAACAATTTCAAGTGGATCATAGAAATTTAGACAAGAGGAGTTTAGCAGTGGGCGAGCAATTTGGAAAGAAAAGATGGTGACTTACTATTTTTGAAGCTGATTGTGCATAGTGAGCAAGCAAACAAACAAAACGATGTTTGATTCTGGTTGGTGTGGTGGTTTGAAGCTGTATATACCCCAGAAAAAACATGTTCTTAAATTTAATCTGAGGCTACTTCTGTTAAGTTGTGACCCACCTCATTAAGGATGGGTCTTAATCCTCTTACTGGAGTCCTTTATAAATGGAATGAATACAGAGAGAGAGAGAGAGACAGAGACAGAGAGAGAGACAGAGAGAGAGAGCGTGGAGGAAACAATAAGCTGAAATCAATGAAAACTGCAAGAGAAGAGAGAGACTCGCAGATCCTGCCATGTGCTTTGACATGTGGCTGAGGCGCTGTATTAGTCAGCCAAAGGGGTGCTAATGTGAAATACCAAAAATGGGTTGGTCTTTATAAAGGGTATTTATTTGGGGTAGAAGTTCACAGTTACCAGGCCATAAAGCACAAGTTTCTTCCCTCACCAAAGTCCATTGTCACGTGTTGGAGCAAGACAGCTGCCGACGTTTGCCCAGGGTTCAGGCTTCTTGGCTTCC